>PVJI01014696.1:0-43252 GCA_004026765.1 Micronycteris hirsuta
AACATTTTCATTGCAATATACCTTAAACATAAATCTTAAGCTTGACATGTGTGTAACCATTACCCGTATTCTTTTCAGTTTTTACTTGTGTTGGTCCATGTGTGTGTCCTTTTACATATTGGGATAAAGTAGAATGTAAAAATTTTGTGTTTTCATTTTTTTTCACTTAATGTTCCATCATGGCTATTTTCAATATCATGAAGTATTCTCCTGAAATTTTATTGATCCTAGTTAATTAATTACAAAGAGCAAAAACTCATTCAAACAAGCTGAAGTAAAAAAGATTTATTTAAAATTATAATATTGCCCGGCTGGTGTAGCTCAGTGGATTGAGCACGGGCTGGGAACCGAAGGGTCCCGGTTCGATTCCCAGTCAGGGCACATGCCTGGGTTGCGGGCCAGGTCCCCAGTGAGCGCCATGTGAGAGGCAACCATACATTGCTGTTTCTCTCCCTCTCTTTCTCCTTCCCTTCCCCTCTGTCTAAAAATAAATAAATAAAATCTTCAAAGAAAAAAAATAAATAAAATTATAATATTATATATTTATAAGTACCACCTTCAAAGAATATTGCACATCAATACAAAGATCTTACTGGCAACAATATGGAGTATTTAAATTTTTCTTTTTTTAAATATCCTTGTACATATATCTTTACACTTTTAGGAGTCATTCTATAAGATTAATTGCTAAAACTAGACTTTGTCCAGTCCAAGGAATAATGCCTTTTTAAGCTTTAATAGATATTGCCAAATTGCCTTCCTCAAAAGGTTAGATTCTCACCAGCTGTGTTTAAGATTCTACCATTTTTTCTCTACGTTTATAATAAAATGTTACTGCTTTTCTAAAATATTTTCAGTTTGCTAGGAAGAAAATGTCTGTTTTAATCTGAATTTAGTTATTTGTGAAGCTGAGCATCTTTTCATATATTTCTTATACATTGTATTTTCTTTGAATTACCCATTCAAGTCCTTTGTTTATTCATGTTTATTGATTTTTAAAAACTTTATTGCACTTTTTCCATTTACATTTAGTCCCCTCACAACTCCTGCCTCCCAGCAATCACCACACTGTTGTTCGTGTCCATGAGTCCTTTTTTCTTTTTGTTCCATCCATTCCTCCCCTAACCCCCCCTCCAGCTGTCCACTTATGAGTCTGTCCCCATTGATTATTGATTTGTGCAAACTGTCTCTTAGGTATATTTTGACTGTCAGGAAATACTTCAAAAATACTAGCAGTGAAAAAAATGTATGCTAATATATCTTTAAATTGCGATTATGAGAGAAATATAATTTTGTTTCCTTCCTTAAAAATTATTTTAAAATATAGTTTCTTTGAGCTAAACTGTTGATGACATATGTTGGAGAGCAAGGTCACAAATGCTCCCTGTATCCTGCCTTTTTTAAAAAAATCGACTTTAGAGGGAAGAAGGAAGAGAGAGAGAGGAAGAGAGAGGGGGGAACACTGATTTGTTGTTCCACTTATTTATGCATTCACTGGTTGCTTCTTGTATGTGCCCTGCCTGGGGGGCGTCAAACCTGCAACCTCGGCATACGGGGACGATGCTCTGACCAACTGAGCCACCTTGCTGGTGCCTATCCTGCCTTTTTAATTTACTATTACATGTCGATCATTTTCCCATGTTGTCAAATGTCGAGTATTTTCTCATGCCATTACATTTTCTTCATACACATGATTTTAATTGTTATTTAATTTCAAAATGTGAGTGAACTGTAAAATTTTAAATTATTTGGCACTTGGGTAGTTTATACTTTTTTATTATAAATAATTTTGCAATGTATATATGTTATACAAATCTGAGTGTGTGACTGTTGCTTTAGTATAAAAGTCAATAAGATAGTTATTGAGATGAATCTTTATTATTTTTGTTTTTAAAGATTTTATTTATTTATTTTTAGAGAAAGGGAAGGAAAAAGAGAGGGAAAGAAACATCAATGTGTAGTTGCCTTTGCATGCCCCCTACTGGGGACCTGGCCCACAACCCAGGCATGTGCCCTGACTGGGGACTGAACTGGTGACCCTTTGGTTCACAGGCTGGCACTCTGTCCATTGAGCCTCACCAGCCAGGGCTAGATGAACCTTTAAATACTTTCATATACAATAATTTTCTTATTGGAAACGGCTATACCAATTTATGTTCACTCCTAGCTTGCCATCATTTAATTACTTGTGTGAATTTGTGTGTGTGTGTGCATTTTTTGTGGATGGTAAATTATACATAACATAAAATTTACTATTTTAACCATTTTAAAACATACAATTCAGTGGCATTTAGTGTATTTAACAATTTTGTGCAGTCACCCCCGATATGTAGTTCCATAACATTTTCATCACCTTGAAAGGGAAACCCTGTTCCCATGAAACAGTCGTCTCTATTTCCTCTTCCCCCAACCTCTTGGCAACCCCTAATCCACTTCCTACCTGTTTGGGTCTGCCTGCTCTGGATATTTCATATAATTGGAATCGTACAATATGTGACTTTTTGTGTCTGGCTTCTTTTCATTTAGAATAATGTTTTCAAGGTCTATTCATGTTATAGCATAAATACGTACTTCATTCCTTTTTATGGCTGAATATTTCATTGTATGGTTATACTTTATTTTGTTTATGTATTCATCTGTTAAGGGACATTTTGATTGTTTCCACTTTTTGGCTATTGTGAATTGAGCTGCTAATGAGCATTCATTCATGTGTAAGGTTTTGCTTGAATACTTGTTTGGGTATATACCCAAGAGTAGAATTGTTGGGTCATATGGTAACTCCCTTTGAAAACCTTTTCAAAACAAACAAACAAACAAAAACAACCTTTTGGAGAAATGCTACACCAATGCACCATTTTACATTGCCACTGTCAACACACAAGGGTTCCTCTGTCTTCATATCCTCACTAATATTTGTTTTCCTTTTTATTTTTTTATGTCATTGTTTTAAACTGTATTTCTTTGACTGCTAAGGAGAGTTTTTATTTTATTTTATTTTATTTTTTTTTAAAGATTTTATTTTTATTTAGTTTTAGAGAGAGGGGAAGGGAGGCAGACAGAGAGGGAGAGAAACAGCAATGTATGGTTGCTTCTCACATGGCCCTCACGGGGACCTGGCCTGCAACCTAGGCATGTGCCCTGACTGGGAATCGAACCGGGACCCTTCAGTTCCCAGCCCACGCTCAATCCACTGAGCTACACCAACCAGGGCGCTAAGGAGAGTTTTTAAAATATTTTACTTATTTATTTTTAGAGCAAGGGGCAGGGAGGGAGAAAGAGTGGGAGAGAAAGAAACATCAGTGTGTGGCTTCCCTCTGTGTGCCCCCTCCCAGGGACCTGGCCTGCAACCCAGGCATGTGCCCCGACCGGGAATCAAACATGCAACCCTCTGGTTTATAGGCTGGTGCTCAATCCACTGAGCCACACCAGCCAGGGCTAAGGTAGAATTTTTTAAAAACAGCAATTTATTAATCCTTTGTATTTGTATTATGAATTGTCTATGTATACTCTTTCTAATTTCTCACTTACTTTTTTTTGGTGAGGAGGAATGGGGAAGATGAGGTTGGGTGCTTTTGAAAGGTGATTATGGATCTCGTTTGCTTAGGAAAGCTGCTGAATTTGCTACAGAAGCAGGGTGGGTAAGGAAATGTGGTGAAGATACTAGTTTCTTATGGCTGCTGCAACAAATTACCACAAACTGGGTGGCTAAAAGTAATTCATTCTGTTCTGGGGGCCAGAAGTCCAAAATGAAGGTGTCAGCAGGCTATACTCCCTCAGAGGCTCTGGGAGAGAATAATTCTTTTCTTCTTCCAGTTTTTGGTGGCTGTCAGCATTCCTTGACTTCTGGCCACATTGCCTTCTCCTTTTGTGTGTCTTTGTGTTTATTTAATAAGGATACTTGTCTTTGGATTTATGGCCCATCTAACTAATCCAATATGATCTTATCAAGATCTTTGATTATATCTGTAAAGATTCTTTTCGAATAAGATAACATTTATAGGTTCTGGGGATTAGGATGTGAACATAGCTTCTTTGGGGCTACCATGCAATCCAGTACAGAGTGTCTAAAGCATAGGTCTTGGCTTTCTTCAAGTGTGAGCAAGAAGCAGAGAGGAGTGAAAAAGGGAGAGCCTAGGAAGAATGGTTAAGGAGAAGAGAGACTTACATTACCAGTGCTCTGTACAGTTACTATACTTGGTATTGAGATGCCAAAGGATTTTAGGATAAAAATGACTTAGATCTAATTTCATTTGACAGAAACCATGTAACTCAGACAAAACCCAAACTTCTGCTATGGTGGAACATTCTTATCTATAATAAAGGTATTTCTTTAGTAATACAGTGATGTTGGAACCAGTCAGATACGTTGTCATTATCAGTAAGCACCACTGTCATCTCTAGGCCTTGTATTTATGCTGCATTCTTTTAAAATAGGCACCATATCTCTTCTTGGCCTTTTGGCTAAGATCTATATAAAACAGGCAACATAGGTCTCATAGAAGAGAAGCAAGACTGGTTAGAATTTCCAAACCTCCTACTCACAGAGGAAGAAAGTGTGTCTTGGAAGGGTTCTTAGTGACTTGCCTGAATTTTCATAGCTGGTTAGTGTCAGAGCTAAGACTTGAATTTGGGGTCCCTTAGCTTTTGGGTGAGTGATTTTTCCATGATACAGTATACAAACTATAAACTGTTAGAAAAGTAAAGATTTGTGAAAAAAATATAAATTTTAGTTATGTTCCCCTTAAAGCTGAGATTCCCTGTTGGGGTAATAAAGGAGATGGTGTAGCTGAAAGGTTCTGTCTGTCCCCTGGATTTGAAACCCTACCCTCCATTTACTATTTGTGTGACCTTGTGCAGTTTACTTCTGTGTTTTAGTTTCTTCGCCTTTGAAGTGGAAATAGAACGAATCTCATAGGATTACTTTAGGATTAAATAAGTTAATACATTAAATGGCTTGGAAGAGTGTCTGGCATATGATAAGTATCCATAAACGTTTGCTCAGTCTAGCATTTTTATTGTTTGCCTCACTTAACGTTCTATAATTTTGACAGTGATGAGAAGTAGAGTTAAGGTAATGGTACTTCATACATGATCACATTTAGGCCTGTTAGCAACACATGAGAGAAGTTCTGTTATTCCCATTTTATAGATGAGAAAACTGAGGCACAGCGCAGTTAAATAACTTGCCTAAAGTTTTACAGCAATTATTTAGAAGATTGAGGTTCAAATTCAGATGTGTCAGAATCTAGACTATTTTTTAAAAAAATTAAACTTTGTTAGCTAAATATATATACTGTAAAGATGCATATCAAACTGGTACACTGTGATATATTTTCATGAACTGAACACACCCATGTTGCCAGCATCCCAGAGTCCTTCCTCGAGTCCCTTCCAGTTACGGTGTGACTGTGTGCGCTCCCACCGACCCAAGTAACCACTGTTCTGACTTCCAACAGCATAGTTTGCCTGTCCTTGTACTTTATATAAATGTAATGATAGGCTGTATGCTCTTTTGTGTCTGGATTCTTTCACACAATATAGGTTCATTCATACTGTTATATGTAGTTTTAGATTATTTGTTCTCACTGCTGTATCGTTTTCCATACCACAGTTCATCCTCCAATTCTGTTGAAGATGTGGGTAGTTCCTAGATTTTTAGTATTGTAATTGTTGCATATTACAGATGAT
Organism: Micronycteris hirsuta; assembly: GCA_004026765.1. Lineage (NCBI taxonomy): Eukaryota > Metazoa > Chordata > Mammalia > Chiroptera > Phyllostomidae > Micronycteris > Micronycteris hirsuta. Next base: position 5,689 of record PVJI01014696.1, read on the forward strand.
CCTGTATGTGCCTTTTTGTGTCTGTGAACATGTGCTTTGGTCTATTGAGTATGGTCTGCTGAGTGGAGTTGTTGGATCAGGGGTACATGTTCTGTTCAGCTTTAGCAGAGACTGCCATGCTGTTTTCCCTAGTGGTGGTGGTCATTTACATTCTCGTGTGCAGTGCCTGAGAGCAGAGGTTGCTCCCTGTCCTCATCAATGCTCGACATGTTCCTTCCTTTATATTTGAACCATTCTGGTTGTTAAGGAGTGGTATTGAATTACTTAAATTTGTATTTTTTGGATGACTAATGAAGTTGAGTACCTCAAAAGTTTATCAGACACTTGCATATCCTCTTTTTAGAACTATCAAAGTCTTTTGCCATTTTTCTTTCAGGTGGTCTTTTTTGTTGTTTATTGATTTAATGGCATTCTTTATAATTTTTAGATGTGAGTGTTGTCAGTTATATGTATTGAAAATATCTTCTCATAATTTGTGTGCTTCCTTTTCATTCTCAGTGGTGATTTACTTTTGAGAAACAGATGTTCTTAGATATAATCCAATTTTTCAGTTTTCTCTCTTTATGTTTAGTGCATTTTGCGTTCTGTTTAAAACATCTTTGTTATTTCAGGGTCACAGAGATATTCTGTGCTTCCTCCTAACGGCTTTATTGTCTCACCTTTCTCATTTGGATCTGCAACCCCAGAGCTGACTCTCAAACACTGTGCTGTGGACACTACTTTGTACCGCCTGAAAAAAGCTCCCCCCACCCTTCTTTTGTGTGTGGAGCCGTTTTTTCAGCATTCTACAATGTGAAAGAGAAACATTTTCATTGCTCTCACAGCTGGGCCTGAAGTACAACAAAGCTTTTGATATGACCAGTACAGTGCTTTTAATGCACATTTAGTAAAACAAATGCTAGTCTTTGTGCTTTGATTTAGTACCAGTTGGTAAAATTTTAGTGCTTAGGAATTCTGTAAAAAAAAAAAAAAAGGGAAATTATTACTATAAAAAGTCTTAAGGGCAAAGAAAACTTATGTTTGTTATTGATGATAACCTGACAGGAGGCTTCCTAAATCTCCTATGTTCTCTGGGGAGGAAGAGGCTGTTGGGTAGTCCTATTATAAGCTGTAGTTTGAAATTTGGATTTAGGGACATGTCAGTGTTCTTGGTACAGCCATGTTTGCTGCTCTGGCTCTACTTCGGTGTGCATTCTGTGCAGCAGAGAGATGTTGTCACTTTTCATGCCGTAGAGGCCTCCTTCTTGGGAAGCATTTGGGAATTTTCAGAACATTTCTCTCTCTTTTTTTAAATTGATTTTAGAGAGAGAGGAAGGGAGAGAGTGAGAGAAACATCAGTTTGTTGTTCGGTGCATTCATTGGATGATTCTTTTTTTTTCTAAGATTTTATTTATTTATTTTAGATAGAGGGGAGGGATGGGAGAAAGAGAGGGGAGAGAAACATTAGCATGTGGTTGTCGCTTGTGCGCCTCCCACTGGGGACCTGGCCCGCAACCCAGGCATGTGCCCTGACTGGGAATCAACCGGTGACCCCCCGGTTTGCAGGCTGGTGCTCAATCCACTGAGCCACACCAGCCAGGGCGATCATTGGTTGATTCTTGCACAGGCCCTGACCAGGGATCAAACCTGCAACTTTGGCTTATTGGGACAACACTCCAACCAACTGACTTACCTGGCTAGGGCCTCCAGGGCATTTCTGTGTTTTATTTTCATGTTTATAGATCTAGAGGTTCCTCTTGCATGTATGGCTGTTCTTTCGGGAGGAAAAGATAGACTATTCCAGTACCTTTTGTGTTCCATACAGGTATGTCCCAGATGCTTTACTTACGTTAACTTGCTCAGCTCCTCTCTTTAGGCCTATGAATTAGGTACTATTATCCCCATGTTACAGATATGGAACTGAGATTTATAGAAAAGAGACCTTGAGCAGGTTACTTAAAATTCAACAAGACATGAAACTAGTATTTAAATCTAGATTTGCTGGTGTTTAAAGCCCTCTTTCTTCCATTAGAGTGTGTATACCACAGGATATATGGTAGTACCTTCCTAGCTTGATTAAGTGTCTTGCACATTTAATAAATATTTGTGGGTTGATATGGCGATGAATTGTAGGCATATTTTCACCTTTACGGAGAATTAAAATTTTTGGCCTGGCACATTTTCTCCTCTTTCTCTGTGGTGGCAAGATGCATTCATTTTCAGAATTCTTCTTTAACCTCATTTTGTAATCTGTTGGCTAGTTTGGTTTTTGTTGCTGTGGTAAGAACTATTATAATTAGCATCTTGGCCTTCTCTAACAGTTTTATGGGTTTGTTTTGAAGAACCTAAAAAAAAAACCACACACACACAGAAGAAACTTTTATTTATTTATTTATTTTTGCTAAATATTTCTTTAAGAAGGATATTTTATGCTGGGCAATACTCTAAATGTGGAATCCTAAATAACCACATTTTTCAAATATCTCTGAGACGGAATTGGCCCCAGAACCTTTCTCCTCAAATTGTTGTGAAAATTGTCTATGAATTGGAAAGGACAGAACTGAATTGGTTAAGAGGAGACTCACATCTGAGATCATTAAGCATTTATACAGGAACATTTAACTCCTCTGAATAAATTCATGTCTCATGACCCAGACAAATTACAGCCCAGGGTTCTGAAAGAATTTTGGGATGAGATCATTTGCTCATTGTCAGTAACCTGTAGGGACTCATGGAATTACCACAAAATGGCATTTTCAAAACTGAGAAAACAGTAAGAGCTTTACATATTCCTAGTCAAAATCTAGAATGGTTTAAGGACATGGTATTAGGATTTAGAACAGGAAACTGTAATTATTTAGAGCCAACATGGGTCCCCTAAGAATAGGTCATGTTAATCACACTTTCTTTATTAAGGAAGTTGAGTGAGAGAAGAGGGGAGTACTGTCAGCTACCCTTTTTTGGATTCAGGAATGTTTTGATGGGAATGATTAGGATATACTTGGGAATAAGAGAGAAATTTGAGTTGTTTGATGAAGTAGGTGCTATAAAAGTAGAAGTATAGAAAGGAGATATGACTTAATAGCAACACTAAAATGTAAGGCTTTTATAGTTGGCCACAAGTTGGACTTACGGCAGAAGTGTAATTTAGTTGACAAAAAGTTGTGATTTTAGCTTGCATTAATAAATATTGTAAAAATAGAGTGGATAGTCCTGTTCAAAATGATGCTGGTTAGAGTACACCTAGGTAGAGTACTGATTTCAGTTCTAGGAGCTAGGGTGGGAACCAAAAACCATGTCATATGAACTACATTCAAAGGAGCAGATTTGTTTTGTGACTAGTAAATGGCTTTGACAATAGGTCCCACAGAAGAATATTAGAGTAACTTAGAGAAACAACAACATTGTTGGAATACCATAGATTTTGATAGCACTCACTCGAATAATTGTGGATTGGCCAACAGGTGCAGAAATGTATGAATTTCACTCTAGGCAGAGAGTAGCATCTGAAAAAGAATGAAGGCATGAAAAAGCATGCCATATTTGAGGAAATACAAGTGAGTTAGTACAAATAATGATGAAGAGATGGAGAGGGGATGGTGGGGGGTGAGACTGGGGAAGTTGGCAGGTGTCTTATATGAAGGAGAAATGAGCCCATGAAGATAAAAATGATTTGTGTAAGTCTTGATTGTAGTAGGCCTAGAATTCCAGGCTTTCTCACTTATGTTCAAGAGTTCTTTCTCTTTCCCTTTATTTAGGTATGTGTTTTTTTTTAATCCACATTTTTTAAAAATTAAAAATATGTTTATTGATTTTAGAGAGAGAGGAAGGGGGAGAGAGAGAGAGAAACATTGATGTGAAAGCGAAACATCAGTTGGTTGCCTCTCATCCACGCCCTGACCGGGGATCGAATTCACAACCTAGGAAAGAGCCCTGGCTGGGGAGTACGTCCCTCAGCCTTTCAGTGCACGGGACGATGCTCCAGCCAACCGAGCCACAGCAGCAAGGGCTCCTCTGCATATTTTTACTGAGAAATTTGACATGTTAAATTTTGTAAATTTAAGGTGTACGGCATGTTAACTTTGATACATTTATTATAATGTGATTGCCATTGAAACAATATTTATCACATTGCATCTTTATAATACAATGTTATTATCTATGTTCATTATGCTAAGCATTAAATCTCTATGACATTTACTACCTGGTAGAAATTTGTACCCTTAAACACCATTAATCTTATCTCCTCACCACCCCCATCCCCTGGTAACCAGGAGATGGTTTTTTTTTTTTTTTTTTAACATTTGACTTTGTTAGGTTCCATATATAAGTGATAGCTTACAGTACTTGTCTTTCTGTGTCTGGCTTATCTCGCTTAGCATAACATGCTCATGGTCCACTTATGTTGTTCCAAATGGCAGGATATCATCGTTTCTCATGGCTGAATAATATTCCATTGTGTGTATATACTGCATCTTTTTTATCTGTTTATCTGTTGATGGCCATTTGGGCTGTTTCCATATCTTGGCTATTGTGAATAATGCTGCAGTAAACATGGGTGTGCACAAATCTTGAAATCCTGATTTCCTGTCCTTTGTGTATATATACTCAGAAGTGGAATTGCTGGATCATATGGTAGATCTGTTTTTGATTTTTTGAGGAACCTCCATGTTATTTTCCATAGTGGTTAGACTAATTTATATTCCCACCAACAGTGTATGGGGGTCCCCTTTTCACCACATCCTCTCCGGCACTTAGACATTAGCCTGCCAGATGTGTGCCCTTTAGGGTACTCAAATGGACTGAAAGATATCTATACTTGATATCTTGCTACCGAAGTTCTGTCCTAGCTGTGGTTTGGAGCAGTCCTATCTGGACAGGTTCTCAAACCCCCTCTTGTTAAAACAGTACATTTTAAAGTAAGTAGGTACATGACCTGAAAAATGTCAAGCAGGAGGCAGATTATCAGTAAAAGTAATGCTCATATATACAGATCTAAAGTAATCTCACAAAGAAAATAGGTTGAGAAAGAAAGTGAACAAATTTGCCTCAAGGGGAAAACAGCAGTAACAGATGGTTTCTATTGCTCTTCCATTGAAAAGCCTGGTGAGCAGCTGCCCTGGGTTAGTTAGTGCCTTAAAGAGGCCTTGTGGCCTGTCCGAGGTAAGGGCAGCTCACCGCCCACTGTCTGGGTATTTGGCTCTGAATGTTTGACCCCTGAGCAGCACAGTCAGCTGATGGGAGCCAGGGTATAGGCTGTCTCTCCAAAGAGCACTGTCCTCCTTCAGTCGATGCTGCAGGAGCTATCAGTTCACTTCAACTTCATATACAGAAGTGAGGGAGAGTGATGAGTGGAATGTAGTGTTAGACAGTTTCGTGCCTACCAAAACTCTGCTAACCTTACTGTGTTTTTTAAAAAGGTGTCTCTATTTAAAAAGTGCTGATAATAATGAAGTGCTCATCCAAAAATAACAGCAAGATTAATGCTCATTTAGTTAGAAATTGGCATTCCCTCCTCTTACTACATTGTGCCCCATCAGTCAGATGACTGGAGGTAATCTCTTATTTGAACAAGGGCTCAGAAATTATTGGGAGGAGAGAGAATTGAAATGCTGGGACAGTGAATGAATTGAAAACATAAGTTGGTTCTTCAACATGCACCAGAAATGGAAATGTGAGTTGGTAGTAATACTGTTCTGGTGGGCAGTCTGTTTCGGGAGTGTTTGTAACAGGGAAGATACAGTGACATCTTTTAGTCCTGGAAGTAAGCTGATTATAGCATGAGTGACACTGAATTTGTGACTGGTGTCAACAGGATCAATTCTAGGATATCCCAGAATGCCAGTATGCAAAGGATAGCATAAAACCTGGCTGTATCAGTTCCCAGAGGAAAAGAATTTCACCATTGTTGCTGTAGGTAATGTGAATTAAACTATAGGATTGGTGGTGATGTGGTGAGGTGAGGAAGTTCCTATGACACTTTTGTTTTAGGCCTGTGGTTTCTAGCCTTTTTGGGTCAGGGGACCCTTTGAGACTCTGGTGAAAATTGTGGTCTCTTCCCAGAAGAATGCACATATCTTTATACAAAATTTAATGAATCATTTCAGAGCCTTTAGGGGGGTTCCTTCGAAGCTTCTCAGCATAAGCATCTCTTGTGTGTAGCATTATTCAAATTAAACCGGTACCAGCAGGCGAACAGCAATACAAATGTCAGTTTGTTTCTGGCTTGGTCAAAGCAGAACAAGTAAACAAAGAACCTATTAGAAGTCTTTTAAGGCATGCAGGCTTGAAATCTGTTATGATTTATCTGAACTGTACTTTCCTGATGGCAGATTCACGAAGATAAACTGATACCTAGTTGACTGATTTTTAAGTAGCAATGGGCCTTAGTTGTGATATCCAGATCTGCCTGTATTTGTATACTCTGTGTGTGTTGGGCAGATAATTAGTTGATGTTTCTAGGACAGTAGGACAGTTGTGCTTGTGATAGTCCTAATATTGTTTAACTTTCCAGAGGTCTAAATATTTGAGTATTATTTAGCCTGTGACATGCATACAGGTTTCAGGAGGTAGGGCTAATGTATGTGTTCCTGAGGCATTAAATCTCTACTGCTTATTCTCAAAACTCAGCCCTTAGTAAAGTGATGAAAAATTCAATTGTTTTTTAATAAAAAATATCTTGGGTTTGTGCGTCCCTTTCCTCTGTTACCTTTCTGACACTCTTTGTAAGGAGCTGTAATAAACATGATTTGTCCTCAGGTCCCTCATCACTCTTCTTTGTACACCTCCTTTCCCCTTGGAGTGAAAATACTATGCTCCCGCTACACTGGCCCAGACTAATACATGGAAGGATGTTTGCTTGAGATTGGAGCTCTGTGGTTCCTTTACGTACAACCTGCCTCTTTACCTTTAACAAGACTTCTTTCCTCAGCTCGTTTGAAGAAGGGCAGGCAGTGGAGAGGGGGTGGCGGGGAGGGCAGGGGATCTAGAAACCACTTCTCCCTGTGATTCGTAGCCTCCCCTTCTCTTTGTCTCCACTCCAGGTCAGCTTACCACGTTCCCCTCTGGGTTCAGCTCACTGGTTGTTTAAAGAAGCCTCTGTTCTATCCTTTCAGTGCTCATCATGTCTTAGGGGGCACCTCATAGCCATCTTAGGAAAGTATTTGTTTTGTTTTATTTTTATTTTACTAGTTTATGTTTATTGTATTTTTCATTACCATTTACCCCCCCATACCTTCTTCTACCTTTACCCATCCCCTCCCCCCCAGACAATATTTTATTCTAAATGCTTTCATATAGGACATTGGTAAGTGCCCTAATTCCTATATATACCATGTCCTCAAATGACATAGTTTCATTCAGTGTCATTTTGTTGTAGTATTGATAAGGGGGAAGAATTGATTTCGTGCTAGGGCTACTGTCTCTCTGGATTTGGCACATTCTCCCCATTCTGCATGGGTTTTCTCTGGGTACTCTGGTTTCTCCCCAGATGGCAAAGGCGTTCATGTCGGGTGAGTTGAGTGTCTACATTGCCTGAGTCTGAGTAAGTGGGGGGTGTGAGTACTCCCTGCAGTGGAATGGTGTCCTGCCCATGGTTGGGTCTTGCCTTGGGCTGTCTGATGGCCACCTGTAATTCCAAACTGGAATAAGTGGGGTGGAATATAATGATCTTACTTTTTTAAATTTTATCTTTCTTAAGTGTATATATAACTCACATTTATTTCAGTTATATTAGAATATTATTATTCAGTTATGTTAGAATAATACTAGAATATTATTCAATAATACTAGAAATGTTTTGGGTCTGTATTTGGAAGTTTAGTGATGTTTTTGTGACCAGAAATATGCAGTAGGAGCTTAAGTCTAGTTTGTATCAATTTGCCCATTGTAAAATTGGCTCATTATACATCTTTTTGTTTGAAGTTGCAGTTTCCAAGAACCTATTGATGATGTTAAATGAGGACTTACTGTATGCTCATATATTTTGTGGTTTTTACCGAGGGGATTTTCTAGCCTAGTGAGGAAGAAATGAGCAAACTGACAAAACTGCAGAAGCTTAGCAAGAAGAAATCCTTATCTTCTCTCAGAACCGAATACAGTTAAAAATACATTCTGAGAATCTCAGACTATACACAAGATCATTATGTGTCTGCTTGCTGTTTAATTACTTTGTACTGTAAATGCAGACTTGCCATGGGTGGGTTCTTTGCAAGTGTCACCGAAAGCTCTGAGATAAGCTCTACATAGCTGCAGGACTTTGTTGCTACCACTGGTACCAGCTGCCTGCTGATTTTGCCAGTCTTCTTTAGTGAAGATTACCAAATGGTCCTGGTTCATGTGGCTCAGTGGATTGAGCACTGGCCTGCGAACCAAAAGGTTGCTGGTTCAATTCCCCATCAGGGCACATGCCTGGGTTGCCAGCCACGTCCTGGGTTGGGGGTGTGCGAGAGGCAACTGATCGATGTATTGCTGGATCATTGCTGTTTCTCTCTCTTTTTTCCTCCCTTCCTATCTCTCTAAAAATAAATAAAATCATTTAAAAAAAAGATTACCAAATGTATTTTGAGAGATGAAATTTGCTGGAAAAGCGTTTCAGAAAAATCAGTTTGGAAGATGGAATCATGAAATGAGAGGGATTGAAATTGTGATACTTGTTTTACTAACGAAAACTTGAGCCTTGTCAGAGGTTGAATAAGTGGGCTTCCAGTGATGATGGACAGAACCTGAGAGAGTGGAAGCAAAGGTTTTAGTTTTAAAAGTAATAACTTTCTGACTCTCATCTTTATATTAGTTTCTGGGACAGGTCCCTTAGAATTATTACAAACTCTTCTTTTTTAGAAATTTTTGCATTGCCTCTGGGATGAGTTAGAGTGAAGGACTGTCTGACTTAGGTCACTCCAATTCTGTGTTGATGAAGGATGCATCTTTCTTAGTAATCACCAATCCCTTTGGGTTTCAAACCAACTTTTTAAAACTATAGTTAGAACAGAATTTATTATATCAACTAGAGCATGTGAACAGGATCCTGTACAAGTGTGTCTGAATACTTAGACCCAAATAAACTGAAGATCTGGCGCCTCCCTATGAAATGGTTATTTGTGTATGTTCTTTTCTCTGTATATTTGATAGTAAGGTCCTTGAGGATAGGTGCTTCATCTGGTTTATGTCTGTTCCCCACAGTACTCAAGGTCCTTGTATAGCATAGTTACTCAGTAAATAGATATAGAATTCAATTGAATTGTCCTTGATTATGCTTCCTACATATTTTCCTCTGACCCCTATTAAATTTATTTGTTTGAAATATTTAGGCACATTTAATTTGTCCCCCACTCTGTAACCCCTTAAGAAAAGCAGTATTTGGGGCAGCATACTTTTGGATGTAGCACTAGTGACTTTATAGTAATTTGTCATTGGTTGAGCTCTTCATCCGATTACTCTGTATTGTACTGTTTTTCAAACTGAATTGTAACTGTTGGTAGGTCTGCAGTTAGCATATTTAATTTTAATGATCTAGAATAGAAATTATGAGAGGGTATGACATAGTAAGGGTAAGTATTTTGTGAAATTTTTGTTTTAGATAAATTTAGATAGTACACTGTGTCTGTTTATTATTTCATGTTGAAAAGTTTATTTCATACTGGAGTCATGGTCAAAACGTTTGAATCACACTACTTTATTGTAATACTGTGTTATTTCATTTGTCATATAGCATTATGCCAGTACATACAGGCTTCTAAAGCCAGGGACGGTACCAGCCCTTTCATTTCCAGTACAACTGAAGGTAAAAACAAAAGAAAATTGAGAATACGCAAAGCTTTCTGGTTCCTCTTACATATGTCTTTTTCATTGCATTTTGTACCCTTTGACCTTCTAACTTTCTTGCGCCTTGACTAGTAGACTTTTCACATTTATATCCCTCAACTTGGTGGGTTCTTTGGTTCTTCCTCTTTTCACTGTAATGTTGTTACTTCAGTATGCTCTAATGTTTGTAGGGGGAAGAAGGGGGAAACAAAGGAGTATTTCATAAATTTCAAATGATTTTGAATTGACAAAATTGCTTATTAGATTTACCTTGAAATCTGCATTCTTACTGTTCTTGAATCTTTTAGTCCCCTTGTATTTTTTTAGAGATCATAGAAATGCATATTTCATTCTGAATTTAAAATCATTTATGCTTCAGTGCTGTTATTAGTTGACTTTAAGCAAACTAAAGATGGCGCGAACAAAAAAAGAAAAGATGGATATAATCCTTTATCATTCTTTGTGCTTTCTCCCTTCTCTCCCAAGAAAATTAACCATTGGGTTTGTAGTAATCGTTTTCATTTTAATGGAAAGAAATGATAGCTTTTGGTGTCCAATATTAACTGTGCTAAACTTTTCAGCTTCTTTACTTACCTAAAAACTTTAATACCTTTCCTATTCTTAGATGGTTGGCATTTCTCTGTCTTGCTTTGCCTTCATTTCTGTACGTTGCTGGACTACCAAGCTCAGACATTCATAATGTGATTTCAAGGGACTTTGTAGAAATGATTTACTTCTTTCTTTTTCTTGTAGGAGAAAATTTTGAGCAGACACCATTGAGACGAACATTCAAGTCTAAGGTCCTTGCACGGTATCCTGAAAATGTAGAATGGAATCCCTTTGACCAAGATGCAGTGGGAATGGTTAGTATTTGTTAGCTACAAATATGAGAATTTATAAATTTTGAAAAAGGGATTGTATGCATATTGTTCATGATTCTTCATTTTGATGAATATATCAAATATTCAGAATACATGTATCAAAATACTGAAAGTCATAATGTATTTCTGTTGTGTGAGACAAATACATAGTAATGGATCAGCAAACTTTTTTGGTGGTACTGAGCTATTGGTTGCTTATAGCATTGAGGTTACGTGAAGAGTGAAGTTTAAAGCAATTTTCTATCAATCGGTGTTATGTATGTCTGAGTGATATGGCAGATATGACCACTTTTGTTTCCTCATAATTTTAGATAGGACATGTAGAAAAGTACTGCTTTGAATAAGCTCACCTTCATTGAGTCACCTTGTGCTAGGCACTGTGATATGCATTTTACGTGAATTAACTCATTTAATTTTCATAATACCCCTTATGTAGATGATATTAAGTAAACATACAGACATATACAATATTTCACAAGTGAGGAAACTAATATCAAAGAGGTTAGGTCATGTGTCCGAGGTCACATGGTAGAAGCAATTGAGCTGGAGTTTGAACACCGTAGTCTGGTTCTAGAGCTCTGTTCTTAACTGAATATTTCTATCAGTACTACCTCTGTTAATTTTTAATAGCTTTTTATAGTTTTTAGAGGATGATCTTGTTCAATACACATAATAATCCTGTGAAATAAGCAGAGTATACCACAGATGAGGTAACTGAGTTTTAGAAAGCCTCAAGGATTTGGTGCCTAGACCAGTGCTTATTTAATTTTAACATGTTACATTCTTTTTAAAAATTATATTTTATTGATTATGTTACTACAGTTGTCCTGATTTCCCCCCTTTAGCCCTCTTACCATCCAGCACCCCCATTCCCTCAGCCAGCCCCCCCACCATTGTTCATGTCCGTGGGTCATGTGTATAAGTTCTTTGGCTATTCCATCTTCTGTACTGTACTGTACTATACATCGCCATGGCTATTTTGTAACTACCTATTTGTACTTCTTAAAAACATGTAGGTTTTGGGAAGTCAAGTTCAAGGATAATGGATATAACATAATGTAGGTCCTAGTATTTGTTAAATTAGATTGCTGTAGTTTGTTTGTGTAGCTAGGTTTGTATAAGATGAAAATGTGGACTGATTGATTCAGGTCAATTTGATTAGCTATCCAAGTTTCTTTACTATGTATTTACAAATACATAGTATTGGATCAGCAAACTTTTTTTGTGGTATTGAGCTATTGGTTGCTTATAGCATTGAGATGCTTATAGCACCTGAGTTAAAGTGAAAAAAGTACATCTTTATCCTGATTGTTATCTCCTTGCTTTGTATGGAATGAGCACCTGTTTTTCTATGAACAGACAAGGTTTTATTGATGACAAAGTTCTGTGAGCTGATAGTCTAAAACTTGATTTTATTTTTAGATACAAAGCTGCACCTGTCTGGTTTTTAGATACGTTTCTAACATCATCTCTCAGTACATGCTGTCATGCTGCTTTCTTTTACCTCCTTATCTTGTGCATTTTCTTCCTGCCCCTCAAATACCCTGGTTTCCCTTGTCCACCTGATGAATTCTAACGTAACCTCATCTGTGAAGGCTTTTCTGATGTTCCTAGGTTGAGTTGTCTGTTCTTTGTTCCCCAGCACTTTATATATACTTCTCTGTTATCCTGATAACTCCATTATCATTGTATTTACATGTGTTTCTTATTTATTTTTTAAAAGATGTATTTATTTTTAGAGAGAGGAAGGGAGGGAAAAAGAAAAGGAGAGAAACATCAGTGTGAGGTTGCCTTTCACACACCCCCTAACTGGGACCTGGCCCGCAACCCAGGCATGTGCCCTACACTGGGAATCAAACCGGTGACCCTTTGGTTCTCAGGCTAGTGCTCAATCCACTGAGCCACACCAGCTAGGGCATTGTTTCTATTTAGAATGAGAGATCTTTAGAGCAGATATTCTGTTGTGTTGATCTTGATATCCAAACACCCAGGACAGTAGCTGCTCTAATAGTAAATAAATAGTGATGGGTGTTCTGCAAAAAGGGTCAGCAGCGATTATTCTCACCACCTGTTTTCTTGTTGTCTTTTGCAGCTATGCATGCCCAAAGGGCTGGCATTCAAGACCCAGGCTGATCCCAGGGAGCCTCAGTTCCACGCCTTTATTATCACAAGGGAGGATGGCTCTCGGACATTTGGGTTTGCCCTCACGTTTTATGAGGAGGTGACTAGCAAGCAGATCTGCAGTGCAATGCAGACGCTCTACCACATGCATAATGCTGAGTATGATGTCATATATGCTCACTCTGCTGATGGCCGAGACCACAGTGACATGGAGGATGGTGAAGGCACTCCTGGGACCAAGCTGCAGCGATTCAACTCCTATGACATTAGCCGGGACACGCTGTATGTCTCTAAGTGCATCTGCCTCATCACACCTATGTCCTTCATGAAAGCATGTCGGAGTGTTCTGGAACAACTTCACCAGGCAGTCACTTCACCTCAGCCCCCTCCACTGCCCCTTGAGAGCTACATATACAATGTACTCTATGAGGTGCCACTCCCACCTCCTGGCCGGTCCTTGAAGTTTTCTGGGGTCTATGGGCCAATAATCTGCCAGAGACCAAGTACCAATGAGCTTCCCCTATTCGACTTTCCTGTCAGAGAGGTCTTTGAACTGCTTGGGGTGGAGAACGTGTTTCAACTTTTTACTTGTGCTCTTCTGGAGTTTCAAATCCTGCTCTACTCACAGCGTAAGTCAGTGCTTACTAGAGCTCTCTTCCTGCATAGGTCTGCCCTTTCCATATCAGAAACAATGGGACTGACTATAAAGATCAAGGGCTGTTAGAATTTGAGCAAAACTCAGCTCTTTTTCAGGTCTGTGGTGGATGGGAAACCAGTGGACCATGAGAGGGGAAAGGAGGGAGAAAGAGACGGAGAGAAACATCAGTGTGTGAGAGATATGTTGATCGGTTGCTTCTCGCACATCCCCAACTGGGGACCTGGCCAGCAACCCAGGCATGTGCCCTGACGGGAATCGAACTAGTGCCAGAGCTCAATTCACTGAGCCACACAGCCAGAGCAGGGTACCATTTCTTGTTGGTTATTATCATGGCCTTCTGTTGGGCACTCCGGTCTGGGAGGGGAACCGTGCATCCTGATAATAATCTCTTCTGGTTGATGTTAAAAAGGGGCAGGAGGCGATGTTCATGGGATGCTGACCTTCTATCTGTTCTGTTCTATCATTCGGAAGAGTTATTTCTGTCCGTCCTTAGCTTGACAGTAAAATTGAGGATTCACAAACAATGATTATTCATATACAGGGTTGGGCAAAAATAGGTTTACAGTTATAATACCAATAAATAACATAATAATAAATAAATAATAGTACTAGAATAATAAACTCTGTGTTTCATGTACTCACAACTGTAAACCTACTTTTACCCACCCCTGTATTTGAAAAAAACACCTGTATTTAAGAAAATGAGGATGTGTTGCTTCTTTCTGTTGTTTGTTATAGCTGAACTGTTTTTGTAAGTGAGAGGTTACATGAGTGTGAGAAGCAGATTTGAACTTAATAATGAAGGCGATCAGAAGGAAATGGATATTAATTAAATGACCCAGACAAGTAACATAAAATTCATTCACTCAGTATATATTTATTGAGAGCCTGCTGTGTGCCAGGTATTGTTCCAGGGTCTAGAGATACAGTGGGAAAAATTCTTCTTATAATGGTACTTATAGTTTAGTGGGGAAAGAGAAGTAATTAAATAAATAAATAAATAAATAAAATGTATAGTATTTAAGCCGATAATTTGGTCCATGGAGAAAAATAAAATAGGTAGAGGATGGTATTTGGGAAGGGGAAGTGTCAGTTTTTAATAGAATGATTGGTTCAGGCCTTTTTGAGTGACCCATCTTAATAACTGTAGGGGAAGTATTTAGGCAGAGGGTGCAGGAAGTATAAAGGTTCGGAGACAAACGTTTGCTTTGTTCAGGAACAGTAAGGAAACTGGGTGGGTGGAATGGAGTGAGAGAGCAGGAGTGTAGTAGCAGATGGTGTTAGAGGCTTAACAGGAGGCCAGATTGTACCAAGTCTTGCAGGGCATTGTAAAGCCTTTGTTATTCTGAGATGCATAGCCATTTGGGGTTTTAAGTTTTTGACTTTTTATTTTAAAATAATGTCCAGCTTATGAAAGACTTTTAAGAAGTATTCAAAGAGCTGTTTGAAGAACAATTCACCAATTGTTAACATTTGGCCACATTTTTATCATTCCTCCCTCTTTGGTGTAATTTTTATTTATTTAAAAAATTGTAATTATTGTATTTTTTCCATTATCATTTATCCCCCCCATGCCCCCTCCTCACTGCAGTTACCCACTGTTGTTGGTGTCCATGAGTTCTTTCTCTTTTTTTTCTCAATCCCTGCACACCCTCTCAGTTTCCCCCCAGAACCGCACCCTGCTTTCTATCTATGAGTCTTTTTCTGTTTTGCTTGTTAGTTCAATTTGTTCACTAGATTCCAAATATGGGTGAAATAATTGCTATTTGTCTTTCTCCGACTGGCTTATTTCACTTAGCATAATGTTCTCCAGCTCCATCCACGCATCCTTCTCTCTCTGATGTGTGTGAACTTAGCTGAACCATTGAGAGCCATTGTAGACACCATGTCCATTGATTCCTAAATGCTTCAGCTTTTATTTTATAAGAACACAGACATTTTCTTACATAACCATAGTATGATCACCAAATCTAGGAAATTTAATATAGATACAATATTATATTCAAGTTTTACCATTGTCCAAAAATGTCTGTTATGATGATTTATTTTTGTTCCTGGTCTACAATCTAGTCTATAACATGCATTGCTTTTGTCAATTCTTTAAGTCTTTCATGATATTGATATTTTTGAAGAGTACAGGCAAGGTATCTTGTGGAATATCCTTCAATTTGGGTTTGTCTGATGTTTTCTCACGATTAGATTCAAGTTAGAAGTTTTTGGCTGGAGTGTCACAGAAGTGACATTGTGATTCTCTCAGTGCATTATATGAGGAGGCACATAATGTCTATTTTCATCATTATAGAAGGCACATGATGTCATTTTGTCCCATTTTTGGTAGTGTCAATTTGATCACTTGGTTAAGATTAAGATGATGTCTGCCAAATTTCTAAACTGAAAAGTTATTTTTTTCCCTTTTGTAATTAATAAGTAATTTGTGGGAGATACTTTGAAACTCTATGCTTTCCTCTTTGGAGTTTTGCCGAATGGCTTTAACATCCATTGACAATTCTAACTGGAATTAGTTATTACCTTCACGGTTACAAAGAGGTCATTTTTTTCCTAACTCTGTCTATACTGTATTTCTTAATTGGCATTCTACTATAAGGAAGAACATTTCATCTTTTTTCTTAGTTTATTATTGTATAGACTCATAGATTTTAATTTTATTCAGTAGGTTATACATTACTATAATTATTTATTTTGGTGCTCAAATTGTCCCAGATTTGGTCCGTGGACAAAGGAATGATGTTTAACCTAGAACAGTAGCTGGTATATAATGGGCACTCAATAAATGTTTGTTGAATGAATGAATAACTTAGGTTTATTAATAGGAATACTCTTGCTACTGTAGTAAAAGTCTGCTCCCAAAGGGGATATGGAGGAAAGCACAGCGTCCAGTTAGGAGGCCATTGCAGTAATCCAGGTAAGAGGTGGTGTTGGCTGCACTGGTGAAAGTGGCAGAAGTAACAGTGAAGTGGTGTGAAATGTTTGGGTTCTGGATGTAATTTGAAGGTGAAGTAACAGAGACTACATTGAATTGAAGGGCATACACCCCATCTAAACTGGATAGCCAGTAGTTACCTCTGGTTAATTTCTTGTGGGAATGCTGGCCTAATGTTGTTAGATCTTCCAGTTTTTCATGAGGACCCAGATTTTTTTCTTTTAAGATTTTATTTATTTATTTTTGGAGAGAAGGGAAGGGAGGGAGAAAGAGAGGGAGAGAAACATCAGTGTGTGGTTGTTTCTCATGTTGTCCCCTACTGGGGACCTGGCCTACAACCCAGGTAAGTGCCCCAACTGGGAATCGAACTGGTGATCCTTTGCCCCACAGGCCCATGCTCAATCTACTGAGCTACACCAGCCAGGGCAGGACCCAGATTTTTGATGTTAAATCTCTGATTTTTAAACATTGGCAACAACATTCTTGTTAAACACTGCAGGCCAAACGAAAGGCACCTGTTGGCTGAAAGTGGTTCCTGAGGCTTCACCTTGCAACTTCTGGTTTAGAATATGAAGTTTCAGGCTCCTTTCTCTGGGTGAAGTATAGATTTGCACAAGTTATGTTGCTTTCTTAGTTATGGTTTCTTGACTGGAGCTTGGCAAAAATACTTTGAAACAGTGACTTAGCTGAATAGTGAGGACTGGTTTTAAACAGCAGAGAGGAGGAAACCAAGCTGGATTGGGTGTTAGAAAGTACAGTGGCATTTAGGTAACTATAATGCATAGAGGATGTTTAGAGGCAGGAAAAGGAAGAATAGAACTAGAAATGTGACAGGTAACATTTCCCCATCAGAGCTTCTAATATTTCCCAGCATGTGGGTTATTGTATCCATAACACAAAGGCAATGAAGGTTTGCGTGTAGAATCAAAGTGAACTCAGTATGCAAAGTCATGTTCATCACTGTCAAGAAAAAGCTTTTTCCAAAAACTTCCTGGGCATTGTTGAGCATGGCTGAGGCTAAAATGGAGTGGCCTTTTATTGGATGTAGGTTATGCTCTCTATTATTAATAGAGTATTGTAAACAATTCACATTGGTTTTCTTGAAATAGTTTTATTTATGATTCAAAGGCCTTTTGTGGATGAAAATCTCTCTGGTCCTCCAAAAACATGCCTTTGCCACTTACAGTTGGTGTTGCCCACTGCAGGTCTTGCCTTCTGAACAGAAAAGAGGTATTAGGGAAAAGGAGCGCAGGTGAAAATGTAAGACTCTAAAAGTCTAACCCTTTGGATGACTCAAGTGGCAGGTGTAAGTGGTGTTTTTTTAAAATTTGTGTAGCTCAGTTTCTTTACTACTGGATAATATTTGTTCTTTAGGTTATATAGATAGTTTTTTAAAAATAGCTTATTTTTTAGTAGATGTTTTAGAATTACATATAGAGTAGAAGTTCTTTCTGTGACTTAATAAGGTAGTGAACTGAATAATTGAAAAAGTCATTTAAGTCTGGGAATCTTAAAAATGATATATACATCTATTAAACATTTTATTTTAACATAAAACATGAGTGTACAGTCACCAATCTTTTGATGAAAGATCTAGGCATTTTCTTTGATTATGGGTCCACTAATCAGAGATGTCTGTATTGTTTTTCTTGTATAAACAGCATCCATAAATTATTCATTCACTAGGTTTTCCAGATAACGTTTTTAAATGTTTAAAAATATTTTATTTATTTTTAGAGAGGGGGAAGGGAGGGAGAAAGGGAGAGAAACATCAATGTGTGGTTGCCTCTTGCATGCCCACTACCCCACTAGGGTCCTGGCTGCAACCCAGGCATGTGCCCTGGCTGGGAGTTGAACCAGCAACCCTTTGGTTTGCAGGCCCACGCTCAATCCACTCAGCCACACCAGCCAGGGCCTTTTCCCTTGCTTTTAAAAGTCTCTCTTTATCTTTAACCTTTGGCCTTTTAGTAATGATGTGTCTTGGAGTGGGCCTCTTTACATCCATCATAATTGGGATTCTTTGTGCTACCTGGATTTGCATGTCTATTCCCTTCATGAAATTAGGGAAGTTTTCTTTCACTATTTTTTCAGATAGATTTCCAATTTCCTGCTCTTTCTCTTCTGGCACCCTTGTGAGGCGAATGTTGGACCTCTTAGAGTTGTCCCAGAGGCTGTTTATACTATCCTCATTTTTTATATTCTTTTTTTTCTTGTTCTGCACGGTTGTTTTTTTCTTCCCTGTGCTCCAAGTCATTGATTTGATTCTTGGCTTTATCCATTCTACTGTTGTTTCCCTGTAAATTGTTCTTTATTTCAGTTAGTGTATCCTTCATTTCTGACTGGATCTTTTTGTGCTGCTGAGGTCCTCACTAAGTTCCTTGAGCATCATTATAAATAGTGTTTTGAACTCTGCATCTGATAGATTACTTATCTCCATTTCATTTAACTCTTTTTCTGGAGTTTTGATCTGTTCTTTCAGTTGGGCCATATTTCTTTGTCTTCTTGTTTTGGCAGCCTCGCTGTGTTCATTTCTCTGTGTTAGGTAGAGCTGCCTTAACTCTGTGTCTTGATAGTGTGGACTAATGTAGTAGGTGTTCTGCAGGGTCCAGTTGCACAGCATCACCTATCACCCAAGCTGGGTACTTGAGGGGGCCCTTTGTGTAGGCCGAGCACATCCTCCTCTTGTGGTTGAGCCTTGGTTGCTGTAGGCAGATCAATGGGAGGGATTTACCCAGGCCAGTCAGCTGCAAAGATCGGCTGTGGCCGCTGACCACCAACCTCTGCCCTCTGTGGAGGATCAGCTATGCAGGGGCAGGGTGCTGGTGCTCTGATGTGGTCTGTAGCTGTCCACTGGGTGAGTTGGCCCTGGATTTTCCTGGGTGGTGCAGGCCAAGGTCAGCCTTCACCTGTGTTTCTCCCTGGGGCACCCTGCCTGAGCTGTAAAGCAATCTGAGATGGCTGCTACTGGTGCTGGGCTTGGAGATTCCCAGGTGAAGCCAAGCTGTGAATCTAAGATGGCTGCTGCTAGTGTCATGCCTGGGGCTCACTGAGGCCCACTCTTAATTGTTTGATAGGATTTAGGAGCCAAGACGAGCCATTCTTATGGAGAAGCAGCTTGGGTGGGCCTGTAAGTTGGGCGGGGCCAAGTCTTGGGGATCTCCAATGAGGGTTAAATGGTGTTGGCCAGGTTAATGGAGTCTCAGATATGGCTCAAGCTTCCTGGCTCTGTGGGAGGCGGGTTAATAAAAGGGACAGTAGCTTCTGCTTGACTTGATGCCAGACACTTCAGTTTCTCCTCTGCCACTGGTGCCTTTCAAGCTGCTACCTCGGTGCTGGAGCTCAGAGGGCAGAGTCAGAGTAGCTGAGTCTGTGTGTGGGTTCTTTAAGAGGAAGTTCTTGGGGCTCCAGAAGTTTCTTCCACTGACTATCCCTGCTGGTTTTTGCAGCCAGAAATTGTGGGACTTATCTTCCTGGCACTGGAATCCTGGGCTGGGGGTTCTGGTATGTCTGGGACTCCTTGCTCCCGAGATGTCCCTCCCGAATTTTTATCCACTGCAGGTAGGTGAGAGAGCAGCCCATTTCATGTCTGGGCCCCTCCCACCAGTCTGGATGGATTTCTTTAATTCCATAGTTGTCAGACTTCCATTCAACTCGATTTCTGATGGTTCTGAGTGATGGTTGTTCTATATTTTAGTTGCAATTTTGATGTGGTTGTGGGAAGAGGCAAGCCTAGTCTGCTGATGCTGCCATCTTGCCCGGAAGTAGGTTGTAATATTTAAATTATATATCTATTATGAGATCTTAAAATTATTTTAATATACCTATTCATGTGTGTTTTAAATATGGTATATTAAAACTTGGAAAAAAGTATTTCAATCATAATGGTAGAAACTTAAAACATTATAAAAGGGTGTATAGTGAAGTATAAGACTTCCACCTCTGGTCCCTAGTTCTCCTTCAGGGAGATTACCACTATTTTTGTGTTTCCTTACAGACATAGTTATGCATATACAACATGTATATATATGGGAGCATATGAATCATTGTTTTGCACCTCTTTCATTTAGTAATGTGTCTTGGAGATAGGAGGATATAGAGGTTAGGTTATTTCCTAAGAACAAAGAGTATATAAGAAACATCCTTAGTCATATAGTTTTCACAGAAGTGCAAGTGTTCAGGGACAGTTTATAATTAAGTTTATAATGTGTAGGAACTGCCCAGCAGTTTGTTTAGGGGTGGACTTAACTGTAGAGTGATCCCAAGTCTGTATTCTTTGCACAGAGACATGTCATAAAATGTGCTAATTCTGTCTTCCTCACTGCTTAGTAGTGGTTGTAATCCCAGAATGTTTTGCATTATCTCTTTTTATTAAAAGTAATTGCACATTAAACATTATGGGAGCTGCAGGAAAACCTTGGCAGTTGCCTGAAGCTGAAGTGTCTCCAGTTGATTTTGATGGGCTGAAATGCTTTGGGTACAGATGACCTTCAGCTGTTTCCTATTTATTGGTTTCACCTTCTTGGAACCATGAGCACACAGACAGGCAATGGTGAAGGAGATACTGATTTTATCATGTGTATTGGTGTGTAGAAATGGGTTTTGTGCTGTTGCTTATAGCTCTTGGAGACCAGTGTCCTAGTGCAGGTACCACAGATTGCTGTATCCCTGAGGCATTGTTTATTAGGTCATTCTTCAAGATGGGTTATAAATATAAAAAAGTAAGAAAAAAGAAACCCACAACTCACACAAATCAAAAAGGCTATAAAATTCCAAATTTTTATTATCCAGAAAGCCAAACCACATAAATGGAAAGCAGTTTAGTGTTGAAAGAGGTTATCTCTCACCTCCAAAAGTGTTTTGTTTCTAACAATACTGTAATATCAAGGGCATCACAAGGAATTCTTCAGAGATTTCAGTCTGATGCGAATAAAGTTATCCACTGTAGCAGATATAAGTGGGCTGAATTTCAGATACTAGATTAGATTCATCCGGAAGAGTAAGGGAAAACCAGAACTAGACTTCTGTGCTATTGAAAAACCTGCTTTTGTGGAGCAGAGAAAGCCCCTTCTTTCAGTCTTTAGCATGCCCTGTTTTATGATTACCGAGTAAGGTGAACACAGACACTGTAGCTAGAGCCCAGGAAGACTCATGACAAAGGCATTTCAGGGACTCCTTTCCTCAGAGTGTCTGTCTGTCCTCTGTTAGATGTTACTGTCCTTCACCAGACATGCCAGGAATTCCAGCCACACAAAGCACCTGCTTTATTGACTTTGGGTAAGAGAAAGAGGAAGCTTTTGATTTTTTTCATGATTGAAAAGGCCTGTGGTATGTTCTGCCTCTCTAATTTTTTTTAAAAAATTTTTAAAAGATTTTATTTATTTATTTTTAGAGAGAGAAGGGAGGGAGAAAGAGAGGGAGAAAGCAATGTATGGTTGCCTCTCACATGGCCCTCACCGGGGACCTGGCCTGCAACCCAGGCATGTGCCCCGACTGGGAATCGAACCAGGACCCTGCGGTTCCCAGCCCGGGCTCAATCCACTGAGGTACACCAGCCGGGCCTGCCTCTCTAATTTTTTAAAATCCAGAAATGGTATATGTGTGTGTGTGTGTGTGTGTGTGTGTATCGAAAAGAAGGTGGGGTTATTCAGTGTAATACTTACTCAAAATATGTGTTTAAGAGCCAGTATTGGAACAGAGTAGACTAGACCATCAGCTTTAAATATCACTTGAAAGTTTTCTAAGCTTTTTTTACATTCTGTTGGTTCATCTTAATTTGAATTTTAAAATAGATTCTTATATGTCTGAGATTCTCAAGATTATTGCTCTTGAATAGATAATTTAAAGATATTCATATCTATAAAAAAGAGCTAGTGTGGCTCAATTGATTGAGTGCCCTCCTGTGAACTGATAGGTCACTGGCTCAATTCCCGGTTAGGGCACATGCCCGGGTTCTGGGCCAGGTCCCCAGTTGGAGGTGCGTGAGGGGCAACCACACATTGATGTTTCTCTCCCTCTCTTTTCTTCTCCTTCCCTTCCCCTCTGTCTGAAAATAAATAAATAAAATCTTTTTAAAAAGAGCTGGAAAATATAAGAATTGAGGTCTCATATGCAGAATCATTAGAATTCTAAATAATTGTTAGAGTAGTCATAGAGCAGGAGAATTTCAGGAAGAAGTACATAAACAAGCAGAGTTATACAGTGCCCTATAGAATTGAGATATCACAGAAAGGCTGAAGGTAGAGCCTGCCAAAATTTGTAAGAGTGTGTCTAAATTTTATTATTCAGTTATTGGCTTTCATATACAACTAACTGCTGTTTCTAAAATTTTATATATATATATAAAATCTAATCCTTTGAAGAGGGTTTTTTTTTTTTGTAATTTTGCAATTGTCTTTATTGTTATCTCCATGGGGGGGGCGGGGCGTTCTCCCTAAATAGTTTTTAATATGGGAATGACAGTGCTTTGTGTGGGCACAACAAAAAATGAGGTAGACTTTCTTTTTAAATTTGTATCAGTCTAGCCCCGATCTTTAGTGACTATGAAAAGTTCATGCTCTTTTGTCCTTCTGCTGTATTTTGTATTTTGTTTTTCACTGTTGGTGATCAAATCTCTGGAGCTTGGTTTTGCCCACTGATTGGTTACGTCATTTATCTGTCAAGTGTCTTAGTTTCCCCAAAACAGCATATGATACCCTTTCCTCTAGTGTACTCAAAATGATAGAGACTGTGAAGTGTTTGTCAATGATTTGTAATTATTTGCATTACTAGTTAAGAGGAAACACATTGTTTTTCAAGTTGTGTTCTTTGCTTAGCCAGGATCAGGGCGATAAGTTTCAAAGCATTATTAGTGAGCAGATGTAAGATGCTCCCTAATTGATACATCCCAGCTTCTGTTTACTTCCTCCTCAGTCTTTCTGATTTTCTGGAAAGTTTTTTGTTATTTACACTGTAACTCCTTTATGAATCAAACTGTGATTTGTTTAAATGGTGGCGTGGGTTTTTAGTATATAAACCCACTTTAACCCTTGTGCAAGCTCATTTGAAGCCAGCCATTCCAGAAGGATATTACTCAAATATTTTAAACTGTATGTTCCTGCTTTGTCCCTTTTGGCCTGAAAGGGGGACATACTGCTTGTGAATAGTAATTTTTTTAGTTTCCATTTTAACTGGTCCATTTTGTTGGCTTTGCCAGTGTGTTTATTACTCATTAAAAAAAAAAAAAAAACAGGTCTAGAAATTGCATTCTAAAAAGCTAAACTTGGAGCACAGACCTTCCCTTCCACACTGTTTCTGACCTAAGACAAGGGTTTTGAGTCATGAAAGTCAGTCTTCTGGGTCTTTCAGGTGCTAGGGAAGTGTTAAAATAACCCATCTGTGCTGTTCTCAATCAGGACAGGTTGCACCTCCTCATAGAATGCAGACATAATGTGAGTGGTGACAGAGCCTGTTTTGTCTTCTGTGCTGAGCAGAGACCCAGCTACTGTTCCTTTTCTTTTGATTTCAGTTCTACTTAAGAGAAATTCTGGTTTAGTGTTTGGAGCAAAGTGCTATTTATTAAATTTTATTATAATCAGGGACTTGTGCGGAGGGTGTATTTCAACTTGTGATCTGTTGAGGTTTCTGATACCCACTAGGGATTCATATTCTGCACATACCCTTGTCGAAGTTTATTTTGATCCTTTCTAAATGTGAAATTGTTTTAAATAGTTTAACTTACTGTTTGGGAAGCAAGTGCCTTGTTTTTGACCGTTTGGTTTTTGTGTGTGTTTTTTCTTTTGACCTAGATTACCAGAGACTGATGACTGTGGCAGAGACGATTACAGCTCTCATGTTTCCTTTCCAATGGCAGCATGTCTATGTCCCGATTCTCCCGGCTTCTCTCCTACATTTCTTAGATGCTCCTGTGCCATACCTGATGGGCTTGCATTCCAATGGCCTGGATGACCGGTCTAAGCTGGAGCTGCCTCAAGAGGTGAGAGAAGTGTGGAGCTTGAGTGTTGATGCTCCTGGCCTCATCTGGAATTGGAAAGAGAAGGGCTTTGGGATATGCCCACTGTGGTGTCACCACGTTTATTTTCTTTCATTTTGTGGAACATTAATAACTTTCCAGGAGAAAAGTAAAAACAACAAACATTTACCTCAGTTTATATAATTTCAGAAACACTTGTCATCTTTATCACCTGACATATGAGAGGGGACCCGACAAAAAAACCAGTATTATCTTCTGGAGGGCAGACCCCTTGTAGTTCAGGCTTCCCCCCAGGGTGAGTGTTGTAGGGACCCATCTGTATCAGTGTACCAGCTGGTGGTGTTGTGAGAGGCTGTGTTTGGCTTCAGTAAACTTTTTTGGAAGACTTTTCAGCACGTTTGTCCATTTCATGATGGATGATCTAGGAATGCATCGTCCCACACCATACTGTCTCACACGCATGCGTATCCCACACGTGTGCACGTTCAGTGGTTTTTGACCAAAAACATCATGACCCCCTCTCTTACTCACCCGATCTCACCCTGAGTGACATTTTTGTTTCCCCAATGAAAAAATTGCCATGTGGAAGAGGTGAAACAAAAAACAGCAGAAGCACTAAAAGGCAACAAAATCAATGAGTTCAAAAACTGCTTCAAGCAGTGGAAAAAAGGCCTGCTAAGTGTGTTGCATCAAATGGAGAGTACTTTGAAGGTGACTGAAGTTTAAACATGTAAGAATAAATACACAATTTTTTGTAGTAAATTCCGGTTTCTATGAGCCATTCCTCGTATAAAGTCCCTATTGTGATCTCTGTGTTTATACAATTATGAATTGCCTTTCTCAACCACAATACTTTACACGCTTTTTTAAAAAAAAGATTTTATTTATTTAATTTTAGAGAGGGGGAAGGGAGGGAGGGAGAGAGGGAGAAAAACATCGATGTGTAATCAGTTGCCTCTCGTGTGCCCCCAACTGGGGACCTGGCCTGCAACCCAGACATAATACCCTGACCAGGAATCAAACCGGCGACCTGTTGGTTTGCGGGACACTGCCCAACTCACTGAGCTGCACTAATCAGGGCTATCGTATAACATTTTAAACATACACAAGAGAGTAGCATAGGGAATCCATATGTTTTCAGTGCCCAGCTGCAACAGTTATATGTGGTAAGTAATACTTCTATACCTACCTCCCGTCTTTATTTTAAGGAAAGCCACACAGTATAATTTTATAATAACACTAGTGGTCAGATGTATATTAATAAATCAGTGGTTTTCTTTATAGGCCACAGTTGATCTGTAAAACTTGATTTGATCATTGTGATTCTTGTGTTACCGAGTCAGCTTTGAAAACCTTTTTTGTTCAATGTAAGAAGGCCTTGAGAGAATGCTTTTCTTTTCTTGCTGTGAGGGTGGCCTGCTCCTCTTTCCTATTGTTTTAAATACCAAAATATGAAAATATATATTTATATGTTTACTTCCTACTTTATTCTAAATAGATTTGAAGCATGATTAGAAATAAGATTGTTTTGTTTTTTATTTTCCTAGAATTACTAATAGAACTGGTCTGCCTCTTTAGGTCATTTTGTAGCTGTTCAAAACCAGCTGGGAAGGGCTTTCCTATTCTGACTTTCTTAGTCATTAGCAAGGCCTGGGAAGAAGACTTTGGAATACACATATACTGGTGTCAACATGATTCTTTTTCCTTCCTCCATCAGAATTGCTTCTTGGCGGGGAGATTTTTTGTGTGTAACTGAAGAGTATGAGTGAGAGGACTGCCAACAAAGGGAGCGCATCTCATGGAATCGGATCTGAGCAGCATTCATGTTGTTTGGCATGTCTGGGTAGCATGTTTGATGAAACTGCGGATAATTATATCACATTTGTAATTTTTAAATGATAGTCAAGTGCATCTCTTTACTGTTTTTTCTTTCCTTTGGTTTTATTTATTTATTTTTTAAGGTTTTATTTATTAATTTTTAGTCCCAGTGGGAAACTTTAGACTGGGGAGAAAAGAACTGACTTTCTCAAGGAGTGAAGCACCATGAAAGATACACATAATGAGTGGAGAGTGATAGTATCTTCGAAAGACAGCTCTGAGATACCTCATAAATGATATATTTATAGTAAAAAATTCTAAGCGTACAAAAGCATGAAGAATAAAGTAAAAATTACTTCAAATTTCAGCACCCAGAGATACTTTCGACATTTTGGTAGACATCCTGTGTGTCTTTATGCTGCTAGAAGGAAGTTTTAAGGCAGTACTGGGGAAATTCACCTGGGCCTGTGCACAAGGGCATTATCATAGTACTGGGGTGGGGCCAGCTTGCTTTGTAAGAGGGACTTATCTAGAAGGGTGGAGAGTGTACATTCACTGACCCTCCTCTGTATCAGAATTCATCAGTTGCTACTCCATCTTGGGCATTAGAAGTCTGAAAAACCCTTTGTTTCTTTTTATAACAACACATGAGCTCAGCTGACCCTGAGCAAGGGAAAGTGCTGGGCTGCTTTTGTGAGGTATCCTTTGTCCTGTGCTTCTCTTTTTGGCTTTTTGTTGTCTGAGTTCAGGAAGGAGTCAGTTGTCCACAGCTATGTCAGGGGAAGCAAGAAGAGGATATAAAAGTAAAGAAGGAGGTGTTTCTTCTTTCCATCTTGGGTCCTTCTTTCTCACTTTTTCCCCTCCTTTCTCAGGCTACTCCTTCATTATCTTTTTCCTAGTAATTGTGTGTTGGGCTTCCCTTCAGTGAATAACATGAGGTAGACTCCGGGGTGAGGCTGGCTGTGATTTGGTGTTAGGAATGTACCAAACCACAGCCAGGTGGGTTCCTGACCCCTACCCTGGTGGCTAGGAAAGGGCATTGAGATCTCTTGCAGGAAGAGATTTGAGAGACTTTGGGATTTTGGGGGATCCATGTGGTCCTTACCTCAGAGCAGCTAAGTCTTCCCATGGCCTTTCCTAACAAGGCAGGAGGTTAACTGAGGAAGACTGATCATTTCCCCTTCCAGGCGACTTCTCATCTGCTAAGCTGGTTTGCAGGAGTTAGCCTCATCTCAGCTGTGGAATAGGGTACATGAGGGGTTCGAGGTGGGCGTCTGTTTGTCAGAGCCCTCTGTGTGCTGGCAGGCTATTCTGTGACCTAATAATTAAATGGTCTCAGTTTTTACTTTGCCTTCTAATCCTTACCTCCTTTAGCCCAACTCTGCAAAGAATGGCTACTGGTGTCTACTCAGAGGCTCCTGTGTTACTCAGGCCCGTCTCTGAAGTGTCCCTGAGCTGTTTTCTTTCTCTAGCCACCTCTGATCAGTAGTATATCCTCAATATGTGAATATAGCATTTGGAGTTCATACAATTCTTTACAGACATTCTATATTTGCTTCACAGCATTGGGAGAAAAGCCAACCAAGCACTGTTGGGCGGATGCAGTTATTTTTAGCTACCTCAGTGTTTCCTCTTGCACAAACTGCTTTTTTTTTTTCTTTTGAATCAATGGCACAAATGCATTGTGTGCCTGTGGTGGGCCACAGTGCTTGTTCTGTTAGCTGAATGGACAGGGCTTAGGAGGCAGGCAGGTGATCTTCATGACTAGATGATTTAATTCTGTCTTTACTGTCTTTTTAGGAGACTTGGTCTGAAAGCATTTATAATTTTAAAGTCTTAAAGGAATAAACAAAAATAGCCTTTTAAACATTTATTGGCCTTTTAACTTAGGCAGGGCTTAAAGTTATCATCTTGTGAGGACCTCTAGAAAGCTAAATTTTAAGTGATTCATTTTCTAATCTTTAAATTAAGGATATGGGAAAGTTGTCTTTTTTAGGTACAGATTGGTAGAGTAATTTGTGCACTGAGAAAATGTTTACTGAATGAATGTGTGCACGGAGATGTTATGACATGCACTTTTAATAGACTGGGAATTTGTGGGATAGTTCTAGTAAGCTGGACTTACGTTACCATCCTGCCTTTTCTTTTAGAATGCAAGACTTAATCGGTACAAGGATAAACAGAAGGGTCAATGGACCAGGATTCTGTTACACAATAGAGACATCTAGCCAAAGGAGGGATTGCTTAGAAATGGAGCAGGAAAAATTGCTTGTTCACAGGGGAAATTGGCTAAAAAAGGATTCCTATACCATAACAAAATAAACTTACACAAGATGGATTAAGAAGTTAAATGTCAAAAGCAAAAATCGAATTCTTCTGGAAGAAAATATTAAATACATTTCTGACTTCTGGGTAGGGACTTTGTAAGCAAGATACAGATTAATAAATTTGATTTTTTAAATTAAGGAAGGTACATCTTTAAATGAAAAGATGATAAAAACTATGAGAGGATATGCGTAGCTCATATACAAAGAGTTAGAAAAATGATAAGTATCTCAATAGAAAAATGGGTTAAAAACATGAAAGGTATTATGTAAAATAAATGTATTAAAATTTTTACCACATTGCATACCACATAGAAATCTCTAAGACAGATGCCAGGGACTGCATGTTTTTGGGCAAACTGCACATTATTTAAATCATCCTAACTACAGATCATAATGCACTTTAGGTGTTGTTTTTCAATAATTATAACATTTTTATTTACAAAAGGAATTAAACAATTAAACAACTAACTAAACAATTAAACAATTAAAGTTCCTAGTATTTTTTTAACATATGGTACTGCATAAAACATTTTCCTCTATGAAGAGGGACCACACAAAATTTACATAAGTATCTAGATTCACTCCTTTTTCCCTGGGCAGCACAAACTCTGCAGGCTCTCGTAGGAAATTTTTCTTTCCACTCGCTGGAATACCCTAGGTTCATGTTGCTTCATATCACCTGACAACCTTTTGGGCGGATCTTTACGAGGTGCTCTCCTTGCACCCCCACGGGAAGGGCTGGACAGATTTGTCTCTGGTTCCGGAGAGCCTTCATTATTGTCATCCGTTATCCAGTCTCTCGCCACCGATAGCAGAAACTGTTTATACTTCATTTTTGCTTGTGGATTGAGGATGGTGTGCTCTCTGAATTGAAAAGTCCACAGTTTATAAGGTTCAGCACTACTTTTTTTGTCCATTTCATCGTTTTCCTTAGAATGGAACAACACGAAAGGAATTGATCTGCACGGTCAACGCCTTTCATGTGGGCATTGTATTCCATGACGCAGGTAGGTTTTACAATATTCTCTCCCGTTTTTCTCTTTTTTTTTTCCTGTTGTCGAGACAGAAGTGTCATGGATCATTGATATCATTCGGACAATCCGCTTGTCTTTCCATGCTAGGAGAAGAATATCGCCTTTTCTGGGAAATATTATGTCACCTTTCTTCATTCTTGATGTTTCATTTTCAAATTTGGTGGTAAACCTCTACTCTCCCTAATAGTCCCACAGACTCTAGTTTTGTTCTGTAGCAGCAGTAGATGTAGCATTGTAATAATTATCCTGGTAAATATGGTGCCATATTCCAAGATGGGGTCCAAGGACTGAAAGAACAGTTTCTTGCCATTTCTTTCCTTCAGCATGTGTATCTCCATATTGCAGATATAGCCGGTGTCACTCTCGCACACCATCCGAACACGTAAACCGTATTCTGTTATTTTCGCTGGGTTGTACGTATGGAATTTGAAATGTCCTCTCCATGGAATCATTCCCTCGTCCAAAGACAGCTGTTGCTTTGGTTTGTATATTGTTCGAAATTTATGCAGGAAATAATCCAGCACAGGTTGGATCTTGAAAAGTCTCCCCGAGCGACTGTCCATTTTGGCATTATCATTGAAATGCCAGAATGTCCATATTTGCTCAAATCTATGGCCACTCATTGTCTGTGGAAATATAGGGGTACATATCAAAGGATCTGTTGACCAGTAGTCTTTCAAGCTATCTTTTCTTGTTTGACCCATCAGAATAATTAGGCCAAGGAATTTCTTGATGTCCTTCTGTGTAACCGGAGACCACTGTAGTGTTCTAGATGGTGTTTTGCGTTTCATTGTGGTTTGATCGTGATAGTTGGACAGCTCTTTGCACAACATCTCAAACAATTCATCACCAAAAAAGAGAGGTCACAGAGGGTACAGAGTCACACTGAGACAGAAATGTAGTGACCCCAGCATGACCTTCAAACATTTGTAAGCATGGTGGTATGTCAATTTCAGACCAACAATTATCAGTAGCTTCGTCAGTGTCAGAATCACTTGAAAGCACTGCCACCTTGCGCTTCCTTACAGGTCTAATAATTTCACTGTCAGTAGAATCAGTAGAATCGTCTCCGGAATCATCAAAACAGTCATCCGCATCTTCGATCTCACTAGGAATATCTGATAAATTATCATTAAATACTTCCAGAAGTGTATCAGTTTCGTTAGTTTCCTTCCTCTTTCTGAGAGAGGGCATTGCTAAAAGCGCCAGGAACTTGAAGATGAAGACTATTCGAATGACCAAAATACAGTGTAACTGCAATGCTTTATGGATTCGTGCAATTATATAGTTTTTCGTAGATTGACCTGCATGGTTTCCACCAATGAGATCGCTTCATTCGATGTGGACAAGACAGTGTGTTGACATCTAACGTCCATAACAGATGGCGCACGAAACACGAGAAAACTCGTGAGCGGTCCTTAACAGACTGCGCTCGAAACATGAGAAAACTTGTGAGCGGTCCTTAACAGACTGCGCTCGAAACACGAGAAAACTCGTGAGCGGTCCTTAACAGACGGCACGACAAAACTTGTGAGCGGTACGCAATGTGTTACTAGCAGTCACAGAGGTGTAAATTAAATACACCCATTTCAGTGGTAAAATTAAGAAATCTGATGATACCCACATTAGCATTTTTATTTATTATGGAATTTTCCTATGTAGTGATTGTGTGTGTGTGTGTGTGTGTGTGTGTGTGTGTCCATTTATTGAAGATCTTTATTCCACAGTGTTAATAATGTTTGATTAACATTTGTTATATACTATGGGCCTGGCACTGTTCTAAGTCTTCAACATTTATTATCTCATAAACCTCAAAACAAACCTGTGACATAGGTAATATTATTCCTGTTTTATGAATGAAACAAATTCTTAAACACTTAACAATGCACTGTAATGAAGGAAATGACAGATATCTTGGTCAGAACAGGTTCATGGTCATAAGATAAATATAAAAAAGGCATTTCTAATTTATAGCTGCAAGAAAATTCCCACAGGGACAGAAACTATAAAATATTTAGGTTAAATTGAACACGAAGTGTGTAAGACCACTGAGGGGAAGAGTGGGTGGCTAAGGGCTTGAGGGTATGACTGAAGGTAGGGAAGCTGAGTTCAAATCCCAGCTCTAGTACTTACTAGCTATGGGACATTGGACAAGTTACTTAACCTCTCTGTGTCAGTTTTGCCTGTAAAATAAGTATAGATAGACTTTGCCAAATTGTTCTTTGTTAATCCAGATTACCCACCTCATTAGTAGTGTAGTCTCTCTATCCAGATCAATCTTAAAGCCAGAAGGAAGCACAGAAATCATCAAGACCAGCAATCAAATCTTACAAATCAAGACTGAGGCTCGGAAAGGGATAATAGTATGCTCAGGGTCATATAGGAAGATAGTGACAGAGTTAGATCTGGGACCTAGGCTTTCTGATGTACTCCTTGTGTTCTTTTTACTACTGTAAGAATTCATGAATTTGACAAACATTTTATGAGCATTTATAATATATGAGATTTCTGTGCTAGATGCTAAATATAATAATTCTTACCACTCTGATTTTATCTCTTTATTACCATTTTATAGCTGAAGAAACAGATCAGAGAGTTAAGAAACTTTCTCAAGATCATACAACAAAGTGGCAGGGGAGGATTGGAACTCAGGTCTATTTTCTTCCTGAGCTCCATCTTCTTTCTGCCGTACTTGATGTGTGTCCATTTCAGATGTTTTCTCTTTCCTCTCTTGTTCGTTATCCTTTCTGAAACTTATTCCTTAATGTTCTCTTCACATTCCTCATCCTGTTTTGACTGCCAGGCTAACCTCTGCTTTGTGGACATTGACAACCATTTCATTGAGCTGCCGGAGGACCTGCCTCAGTTTCCCAACAAATTGGAGTTTGTCCAGGAAGTCTCTGAGATTCTCATGGCATTTGGCATTCCCCCTGAAGGAAACCTTCATTGCAGTGAGAGCGCTTCCAAGCTGAAGAGGCTCCGGGCGTCTGAGCTTGTCTCTGACAAGAGGAATGGGAACATCGCAGGCTCCCCTTTGCATTCCTATGAGCTCCTCAAGGAGAATGAAACGATTGCCCGGCTGCAAGCCTTGGTCAAGAGGACTGGGGTGAGCCTGGAAAAGGTAAGATGCTATGTATAAATCTGTGACAGGTTTGGTCTGTGCTAGGGTGCTGTCCTGGTGAAATAAATTGCAGGATGAGAAAGCACTCAGTTCAGGAAAAGGCACATTTGTTTGCAGTGAAAGAATGCTCTTGTACAGGAGACGGTGGATTCAGCTCTGGCAAACATTATCCTAGTAAATGCTACTTGAATCTAAATCTGGGATTAAATCTGGGTAGCATTTCACTTGGGCATCAAGGAGAACCTGCTCTCTTTCTATGTGAGTGCTCCTACAGAGTGACTTGGTTGGATAATCTTTGTGTTCAGACCTCTCTCTTTCAGATCCATCATCCTGTGAGTTTCACAGCAACCTAAAGCGTACAGAGGAGGTGTTGTTAAATCTCTCTCTCTCTTTTTTGTAAAGCAAAGCAAGTGGGAAATTTATTAAGGAAAGTACACTTCCCAAGAAATAGGAGTATGTCATCTCTGGCCAGGGAATGGCTCTATTATATTGAAGGGTTATAGGATTTTTTTTAAGGATTTTATTTATTTATTTTAGAAGAGAGAAAGGAAGAAAGGGAGAGAAACATCGATGTGCGAGAGATACATTGATTAGTTGCCTCTTGCACACCCCCAACTTGGGACCTGGCCTGCAACCCAGGCATGTACCCTGACTGGGCATTGAACTGGTGACCTTTTGGTTTGCACGCTGGCACTCAATCCACTGAGCCACACCAGCCAGGGCCTTTTTAAAAAATACATATATTTTATTGATTATGCTATTACAGTTGTCCCATTTTTTCTCCTCTTTATTTCCATCCACCTATACCCCAACTCCAGCCAGCATTCCTCCACGTTAGTTCATGTCCGTGGGTCATACATATAAGTCCTTTGGCTTCTCCATTTCCCATACTGTTCTTTTTTTTTTTTTAAGATTTATTTATTTTTAGAGAGAGGAGAAGGGAGGGAGGAAGAGCAATGTATGGTTGCCTCTCACATGGCCCCCACCGGGGACCTGGCCCACAACCCAGGCATGTGCCCCAACTGGGAATCGAACCGGGACCTTTTGGTTCCCAGCCCGCACTCAATCCACCGAGCTACACCAGCCGGGCATCCCATACTGTTCTTAACCTCCCCCAGTCTATTTTGTACCTACAATTTATGCTTCTTATTCCCTGTACCTTTCCCCCCATTCTCCCCCCACCTCTTCCCCACTCATAACCCTCCATGTGTTTTCTATTTTTGTGATTCTGTTCCTGTTCTACTTGTTTGCTTAGTTTGTTTTTTTTTTAAGTTCAGTTGTTGATAGTTGTGAGTTTGTTGTCATTTTACTGTTCATAGTTTTGATCTTTTTTTAGGTAAATCCCTTTAGCATTTCATTTAATAAAGGCTTGGTGATGAACTCCTTTAACTTGACCTTATCTGGGAAGCACTTGATCTGCCCTTTTATTCTAAATGATAGCTTTGCTGGATAGAGTAATCTTGGATGTAGGTCCTTGCCTTTCATGACTTTGAAGACTTCTTTCCAGTCCCTTCTTACCTGCAAGGTTTCTTTTGAGAAATCAGCTGACAGTCTAATGGGAACTCCTTTGTAGGTAACTGTCTCCTTTTCTCTTGCTGCTTTTAAGAGTCTCTCCTTATCTTTAATCTTGGGTAATGTAATTATGATGTGCCTTGGTGTGTTCCTCCTTGGGTCCAACGTCTTTGGGACTCTTTGAGCTTCCTAGACTTCCTAGAAGTCTATTTCCTTTGCCAGATTGGGGAAGTTCTCCTTCATTATGTTTTCAAATAAGTTTTCAAGTTCTTGCTCTTCCTCTTCTCTTTCTGGTGCCCCTATGATTCGGGTGTTGCAATATTTAAAGTTGTCTTAGAGGTTCCTAAGCCTTTCCTCGTTTTTTTGAATTCTTGTTTTTTCATTCTGTTCTAGTTGAATGTTTATTTCTTCCTTCTGCTCCAAGGCATTGATTTGAGTCCCAGTTTCCTTCCCGTCACTGTTGGTTCCCTGTACATTATCCTTTATGCATTTCACTTTTCATAGCCTTCACTTCTTCCTCTATTTTATAACCGTATTCAGTCATTTCTCTGAGCATCCTGATTACCAGTGTTTTGAACTGTGCATTTGATAGGTTGGCTATCTCTTTATCACTTAGTTCTGTTTTTGGATCTTTGATCTGTTCTTTCAATTGGGCCATATTTTTTCATCTCTGCGCGGCTGATACATAGTAAGTGGTGGAGCCTTAGGTATTTGCTAGGGTGGGGCAACCCGCATCACTGTGTTGTGTTGCTGTACGTTGGGGAGGGGTCCAAGAGGGAACAATGCCGGTTGCTCAGTTCTTGGCTGGTTTTCAGTCACTTCCCCTGCTACCCACAAGCAAATTGGGCCCTTCTGGTGCTGATTCCTGGATGGGTGGGTTTGTGTACGTTCTAGGACCCTGTGGGTCTCTCCAACGAACTCTCCTATGAGGCTGGGAGTTTCTCCTGGTGCTGCAACCCCCATAGATTTTTATAGCCAGAGCTTTTTGAGGCTTTATTTTCCTGTGCTGGTACCCTGAGTTGCATGCTCTGTCTCGCTGCCCAGTTGTTTCTTCCAGTTTATCTGCATGCAAATGTGGGACGGCCAGGTCTGCTAGCCGCTGTCTTGCCCCACATCCTCTCCTCCCTGGCTGCCTGTCTCCACCCCTCTACCGGTCTGGATGAATGTTTCTTCTTTAATGCCTTGGTTGTTGGACTACCATACAGTTCGATTATCTGGCAGTTCTGGTTGTTTTTTGTTTTTAAGTTTGTTGTTATCCTTCTTTTGGTTGTGCAAAGAGACAAAGCGTATCTGTATTCAATCTCTTTATTAGCTCAAGGAACCGAGGCTTAGAGAGCCTGAGTGTTTTACCTAATGTCCAATGACCTAGTAAGTGGCTGAGCTGAGGCTAGAACCTGGTCCCCTAAATTCTAGTCCTATGTTCTTTCCAGGGATGTATTTAGCTTTTTATTTTTTGACTTCAGTGAGACTCTCAGCTTTCTGCAGTTTTACATGCTTCCCCAATTTCACTGTTAAATTACTTTTGTTAATTACATATGAGCTAATGTAATTACAGAATGGGCTGATGTAATCACTATTTTTTAGTGACTTGTGAAACATTTCATTTTCCTGTTTTGTTTAGATAGTAGAGCAGATGTTTTTAAAAAATCATCACAAGGGCTTTCAGTCAAGATAGAGGCATAGGTAGACATGCTTTACCTCCTTGAATAATCACAGAGAGAATTACAACTAAACCTCAAAATAAATAACACCCAGAGCTGTTAGAAAATTGAACTGTTTGGAAATCTGACTACCAAGGATTTAAACAAGCCACACTCATCCAGACAGGTAGGAGGGGTGGAGACGTGGAGATGGGTGGAGAGGCGAGGAGATTTGGTGTGGCGCAGAGGGGCAGCATTGGTGTGAAAGGCGTTCCCACTTTTACCAGTGGTGGATAAAAATAGGGAGGGATACCTTGCGAGCAAGCAATCCCAGCCCCAGGCCAGATCACACAGCCCAGGATTCCAGCTCTGGAAAGATAAATTTCTTTAACTTCCTAACTGTAAAAACCAGTTGGGGTTGGGGCAGTGGAATACACTGTCAGGTTTTCAGGAGACTGCACTTAAAGGGCCCACATGTCCTTAGAACGTTGCAAACCCACCCACTCTGGGATTCACAACCAGGGCAACACCTGGTGGGATTCACCACCAGGGCAATCGCATATGGGAAGTGAGTGAAGTGACTGGAAACAGGGCGAGTGCCAGGCAAACATCTAGTGCCAGGCAAACATCTAGAAGCTGGGCAGTGGCGGTGTCCCTTCTCTGAACCCCTCCCCTCCCCCCCACCACAAAGTGGTGAAGCAGGTTGTCCCACCCTGGCGATTACCTAAGCCTTCTCCCACACAATTTACAGATGCCTTTTCTACAATAGGCCATACCACAAAGACAGGGAGTTGAAGCAGCTCTACTTAATACACAGAAACAAACACAGGGAGGCTGCCAAATTGAGGAGACAAAGGAACATGGCCCAAATGAAAGAACAGAACAAAACTCCAGAAAAAGAACTACAAACTGGAGATAACCAATCTGTCAGATGTAGAGTTAAAAACGCTGGTGATCAGGATGCTCAAAGAACTCACTGAGTATGGCAAAAACATAAGGAAAGAAATGAAAGTTATGCTAAGTGAAATAAAAATCTACTTGGAACCAACAGTGGAAAGGATGAAGCTGAAAATCAGATGAATGATTTGGAACACAAGGAAGGAAAAAGCATTCAATCAGAGCAGCATGAAGAAAATAGAACTAAAAAAAATGAGGATAGCCTTAGGAACCTCTGGGACAGCTTTAAATGTACCAGCATCAGAATCATAGGGTGCTAGAAGGAGAAGAGGAAGAACAAGAAATTGAAAACTTACTTGAAAAAATAATGAAAGAAAACT
Source organism: Micronycteris hirsuta (assembly GCA_004026765.1). Classification (NCBI taxonomy): domain Eukaryota; kingdom Metazoa; phylum Chordata; class Mammalia; order Chiroptera; family Phyllostomidae; genus Micronycteris; species Micronycteris hirsuta. The sequence continues at coordinate 42,768 of PVJI01014696.1, forward strand.
TCCCTAATTTGGCAAAGGAAATAGACATACAAGTGTGGGAAGCACAGAGAGCCCCAAACAAGTTGGACCCAAACAGGACCACACTAAGACACATCATAGTTAAAATGCCAAAAGATGAAGAGAGAATCTTAAAAGCAGCAAGAGAAAAGGAGAGAGTTACCTACGAAGGAGTTCCCATAAGACTGTCAGCTGATTTCTTAAAAGAAACTTTACTGGCAAGAAGAGGTGGGAAAGAAGTATTTGAAGTCATGAAAGGCAAGGACCTACACCCAAGATTACTCTGTCTAGCAAAGCTATCATTTAGAATGGAAGGACAGATAAAGTGCTTCCCAGATAAGATCAAGCTAAAGGAGTTTATCATCACCAAGCCCTTATTATATGAAATGTTAAAGGGACTTAAGAACAAGAGCAAGACGATGAACATTAAAATGGCAAAAATTTTATAACTATCAACAACTGAATCTGGAAAAAACTAAGCAAAAACC
>PVJI01014697.1:0-27500 GCA_004026765.1 Micronycteris hirsuta
GGGAACCTGTGGTCTAATTTCCCGCAGCCCGTGCTGGTTGAGCTGTGAGCACATGCAGGCAGAGCCATCCCCCTCGCTGTGACCCCTCCACCCGCACGGAGCAGCTGCTGTCCACACATGTGGCCCCAGTTTGCAGAGCCTCTTGCGTCCTGCCTCCTCCTGACTCACAACACCCAGAGGAGGGGCCCAGACGAGAGTATTATCACCCCTGTACAGAGGGGGACGCTGAGAACACGCGGGGCCCGGGGCTCAGCCTTCTCCTGACACCATCTTCCTGCAGACCTGCCCCCACCCCGGCCCCCTTCCTGCCGGGCTAGGGGCCGTGCACACTCAGTCGTCTGAGCTGCTCTGCCCGCCCTCACCCAGCTTTCTTCTCCCCGCCCCCCCCAGTCAGCTTCCTGTTCCTCAGCGGGTGCAGTTACAGGAGACGCACCTGGGAGCCCCGCCCCGTGCCCAGCACGCAGCAGGCGTCAGGCTGCGTGGGCTGCCTCCCTCCCAGGTCTGCTCCCTGCACCCCTGCTCAGGCCAGGAAGTGGGGTGACGAGCCCAGCCTTTCCTGGGTTGCTCAGTCCAGGCAATTCCTGAATGCCCGGGGCTGTGGCTCCCAGGGAGGTGTGCTCTGTGCTCCTGGTACCTGGGGACCCTGGGCCACTCTGTCTCATCCCATTTACCTCTGAAGTCATCAAGCATCTGCCTCCGCAGCCAACGGTGAGAGAAGGTGCCCTGAGGGACCCACAGTAAGGACACTCCCACATAAGGCTGACTGCCCAGGTGGGTGGTGGGAAAACAGGGGGCCCCTGGTGGGCACAGGAGGGAGGCTGGGGGCTGCCGGAGAGAGTGGCTGGGACAGAGCGGGCTGGTGGAAGGCGTGGGGGGAGGGTTGGGGGGAGGACCGCCCACGGGAGCGTGCAGGCCGGGAGATCAGGAGGTGGGAGGCAGCGGATTCCACTCCTGAGGAGGGAGATTCGGTCATCTGGTAATTAGTGGTAATGACTGTATCTAACTAAGTCCCCCTTGGGGAGGTAATCAAGGATTAGGGCGGGAGGCGGGGGAGTTACCCGTCTGGACATCTCCACCGAGTGCCTCGCTGCAGCAGACCCCTAATTGAAAACATTTTGGTTTGTCTGGGGGTGGGGGCATGGGAGAGAGGGTGGGAGAGAGGACAGGAGGGGACAGAGAGTTCACAGGCAAGGCCTGTGCCAAGGGCGCTGCTGGGGCGGCCAGGGCCCTCCATGCTGGGGTTGGTGGTTCTCCTGAGAAAGTCTAGCGGGCAGTTTCAGTCCCAGCTCAGCTGCTCACCCAACTTGTCCCCATCCCATTGTGTAAGTAGGGACACTGAAGCCCAGAGAAGGGCAGGCTTGCCCAGGCCTGTACGCAGCCAGTCAGCGGCGGAGCCAGGCTAGAACCCGGGCCACCCAGCTCCCAGGCTGGGGCGCTTTCGCTCTGACGTCAGAGATGAAGCCTGCACTCAGAGGGGCTGAGTGGCTGGCTGGCCTGGGGCTTGGCTCTCGCCAGGAAACTGGCAGAGCCCCGGCCAGACCGGCCTCCCAGCTCTGGTCTGGCGCTCCTTCCACCTACTGTGCGGCAGCTCTGTCCCTTCTGGAGACTCCTGGGACTGCTCTGTGAGAGGCCGGCTTGAGGCGGCCCAGGCGAGGGGTGGCCTTTGTGGGCCCTCCCAGGCACCCCGGGCCTTTCCCTCACTGGCAGCCCCAGGAGTTCACAGGAGGCTGGAACTGGCCTTACCTGCCCCACTCCCCATTGCCCCGCCCAGGGCAGCCAGAGAAGGGGGAGGACAGCCCACCTAGGCCCCCCCACTCGCTGGTCCGAGAGTGTCCCAGCAGCGGACTAGGGTGGGAGATGAGGTCATAGAGGCCCCCCGCCAAGTTATTTCTCATCAGCTGCTTCCGTAAGCTGCCAGGCTCCGTCCCCCTCTCCCTCACCCTCCCTCCCATCGGGGAAGCCAGTGTGAGTCTCAGGTGCCCGGCAGGCCCTCGGCCACACCTGGTTTCAGTTCCTATGTCAAATGGCCCTTCCATCTTTAGCTCAGTTTCCAAAACACAAGGTAGCAGCCCCCGCCCCCGCCAGGGCCTCCCGGGACAGCTGAGCCTTTCTGGATGAGACCCCAGCCCCCTTTCCACACAGAACACGTCCCTGTCCCCAACTCTCCAGCGGCTGCCTGGACCCGCAGGCCACAGGTCCACAGCCTAACCCTGCCTCTGCTGTGACAGTCTGCCAGTCAGACTCCCTGCGGCTCCATTTCCTCCTCTGTTTGATGGGAGATTCAAACGAAGCCATACACACGGTGCAGCACCGAGACGTGCCTGGCTTGCAGCAAGGTCACACACAGGTGACCCTTGAACAGCCCAGGGGGCTGGGAGGCCAACCCCTGCGAATGCAGTCAGAAATCTGCATGTAACTTCTGACTCGCCCAAAACTTAAGTTGTCCCTCAGTATCCATGGAGGACTGATTCCAGGACCCTGTGGACACCCAAATCCGCAGATGCTCAAGCCCCCTGCATACGATTGGGCAGGTCCATGCGCACAGCGGGCCCTCTACACCGCGGACTCGCAGCCGGGAAACAGGACAGGGGTTTGCTGAAAGAAACCCACAGATACGTGGGCCTGTGCGGCTCAAACTCTGTTGTTTGAGGGGCAACTGTGTACACACACACACACACACACACACACACACACACGTGTGCACAAGCACTATTGTTACTCATTTTTTATATTTAGGGAGAGGAAAACATGGATTTATTGTTCCACTCACTGATGCATTCACTGGTTGAGTCTTGCATGTGCCCTGACCGGGGATCGCACTCGCAACCTTGGTGTATTTGGACGATGCCCTAACCAGCTGAGCCACCGGCCAGGGCCTAGGGTTGTCGTTCTTAAGTCCCACTCCTCCTGCTTCCCCCTCTGTTTGCAGCTCCAGCAAGAGTGTAATCACTGTCAAGAGGTTTGGCTTCATGGAGACTGTCTGCTTGGGTTCTGATCCCACAGCCCCTATTAACTAGCTGTGTGACCTTGGATCAGTTACTTAACCTCTCTGTACCTTCACTTCCTCATCTGTAAAAGGGTAGTGATAAGAATATCACCTACCTCTTGACTAAAGCTCTTGGAACAGTGTCTGGGATTTACTAGTAGGCTCCTATAACTCCTTCTCTCTCCATTTCCCCAGGACACAGTCCTGCCTCTCTGTTTTTGCCCTGGCTGTTCCTTCCACCTCAAGTGCCTGCTTTGCATCCCATCCTCGGCCATCAAAGTCCTATCTACCCTTCAAAGCCCAGCCCAAAGTCCTACCCTGGGTGGGACAACTGCACCGCCTCTGGGCTCCCACTCTCCCTCTCTGAGGACACAGCCCAAAGTCCACTTCGGGTTTTTTTTTCCCATGTCACCTCCCCAAGAGCTTAGGAGGTCCTCTGAGGCAGACACTGGGTTGCACCCATATTTGCAGCAGCCTGAGCTACACGGTGGGAATAGCATGGATGCTGGACTTAGCGAGCTCCGTATTCTAGGCTCTCCTCAGCCACATGCTAGCCTGGAGCTGTGCAAGTCCCACACTTCTCAGAGTCTTGGCGGCCCCACTGCAGCACGGGGACAGCTGTGTCCCTCACAGCACTAAAGGAGCGAGCTCAGCTCAGCCCGTCACTGCTTTGCTCCTTAGTAAAAGCTTCTCCTCTCTGGGCCTCAGTTTACGCCTCTGTAAAAGGGTGGTGGTGGGTGAGAAGGGCTTGGACTCCCCGACCAGAGGTTCCCACCAGCTGGGCCAGGGCCAGGTACTGGCAGTAAAAGGAAGGCTGATGATTTCTTACAAAACTAGTCAAGAGCAGCCGGAAAGCAGAGAGGGTCAACTGAGGCCCAGCTGAGCACAGGCTTCTTGCAAACAAGAAATGCAGGAAGGCCCTGGCTGGTTTAGCTCAGTGGATTGAGCGCGGGCTGGGAACCAGGGGGTCCCGGTTCGATTCCCGGTCGGGGTGCATGCTTGGGTTGCGGGCCGGGTCCCCGGTGGGGGCCATGTGGGAGGCAACCACACATTGATGTTTCTCTCCCTCTCTTTCTCTCTCCCTTCCCCTCTCTCTAAAAATTTAAATAAATAAAATCTTTAAAAAAAAAAAAAAGAAATGCAGGAAGATGGGGTTTCCCTCTTGAATCGCCAATTCATTGACAACTCAACCTCAAAAGGGGTAGGGCTGGTGACCTCAAGACGACTTGCTGGTCCTGGCCGGTATGGCGTGGTGAGCTAGGCACCGGCGTGTGAACCAAGAGGTTGCCAGTTCAATTCCCAGTTGAGGCACATGCCTGCGGCAGCCGATGGATATTTCTCTTACACATCGACGTTTCTCTCCCTTTCTCCTTCCCCTCTCTCCAAAAAATAAATAAAACTCTTAAAAAAAAAATGGACTATTTAGTGGTGGCCTGGCCACTATCATCCTGTCTCCCAGCTAATCCATGGGCCTTCCTCACAGCCCCTGCCCAGTCCCCACAATCTGTCCCTGCCTGCCTGCCTTATCTGCACTGTGCCCCACCCCCGCCCCAACTCCAGACCATCAGCTCGTCCTGTCCTGGACTTTCCACTCAGGGAGTCCCTCCACTCGAAGTGCCGTCCTTCCCACTGTCCCCACCTGCCACACTCCCAGAGCCTCCCCAGGGCCAGCCTAGGGTCACTGCCCCTGAAAAGTCTCCCCCGGGGTCTCCAGTGTGTGCCTCCCACCAGGCTCTGGGCCCCCAGGACACCACCCCGCTCTCTCCAAGGTACTTGCAGTTATTTACAGCCTGGGCTTATCTTTTCCAGTCCAGAGGGCAGCTCCTCCAGGAAGGGGCTGGGTTTGACCGCTCTCCGCACCCCTGCAGGGCCCTCAGTGCTGCGCGGAGCAGGCACTCCCTTCTGCTGGATGCAAGGGCACCTCTCCCCCCACCCCCCTCCATTAATCATTTCTATCTGAAGGACTACCCCGCACATGTGCACAGCATCTGACAGTTTATGAGGCTCTTTCAAGAACCGTTTCTCATCTCATCTGCGTGAGGTACAGAGGCTCTCTCTCCTTTGACAGAGCAAGACTCTCAGACTTCCAGAGGCTGTGTGACACATCCCCCATGTCACTCCGCTGGAAGGGCCAGGACTGTTTGAGGACCTCCAGCTGGGGTCAGGGGAATGACAAGGAAATGCAGCTTCGGGAAGGCCCTATGTGCAGGGTGCAGACCTTCTCCACGGTGCCCACACTGTCTTTTCTTCAGCTGCCTCTGGGGAGGTCTTGCCAGTCCTCAGCTGCCCGGGACAGGGTAATTCCGACACCCTCCGTGCCCTGCCCTGCTCCTACTTCATAATCCTTGGGGAGCTATGGACAATATTTTGCAGAAAAGGGAAAGGAGGCTTAAGAAGAGTGACTTGCTCATGACCCCAAGCCAACTTCTGCTCCCGGGCCTGCCCCTTACTGCTCCCCCGTCTGCCCCTTGCTGCCCCCTTCCACCCCAGCCGCCTATCCCGGAGCCCGTCTGCGTGGACGCGAGGTCCCTACTTACAGCCACTTGATGCCGTAGCACACGCCGGTCTGGAGCGCCAGGGCGAAGAGCAGCGCCTGGCAAACCTGCAGCCGCGCCCTCATCATCGTGCGGAGGGCGCGCCGGGGGCCGCGCCCTGGAGGAGCCGTGCCGAAGTCGCACCGCGCCGGGGCCGCCGCAGCTCGTCCGCGCGCTGGCTGCCTGCAGTCGGGGAGAGCAGCGGCGGCGGGGTTAAGGCGGCGCTCGGGGCTGGGGCCGCAGCAGGGGCGGAGGGGGGACGTTTTATTCAAATTACAAAGCGAGGGGGGATCCCGGTCCGGGGAGGTCGAGCGCAAGGCGGGCGTCGCCTCCCGCCCCGCACAGACCCGGATTCGGCTGGAGTCTGGCTCGAATTAGGTGCCGAGGGCGTGTCCACCTAACTCGGCACCCGGCCGCTCCTTTGTGCCACTCGGGCTGGGACCGGGCTGCGGGCAGGCAAGGACCGGAGACACCGGGGAGGGGGCCCGGTAGAGACGGGCAGGGGGACAGCAAGAGGGAGAGCCGCGCAGCGACCGAGGCGGGAAGACCCTGAGCGCAGGGGAAAGCCGGGCAGGCGCTTGGAGACCGGGAGGGTCGGGACGAGGCCGTGGCGGGCCAGGAAGGAGCCATTCGGGCCCGGAAACTGGGTTCTTATCTCCGCAATAGTAGTTACTATACTATGACCCTGGTGACTCTCCTTCCCCACCGGGCCGCAGTCGGCCCTCTCTGTATGCTGGGGACACAGTGATGATAACGTTCGTGCACCGTAACAGGACCGCGTTTGCTCCCTCCAGCAACCCTGCGAGATAGGTGCTCTCACCCCCCCCCCACAGGTGAGAAGACTAATGCCCAGAGACAGGACATGGGTTGTTCGGCCAGTGGGCGTGTATCCACGCCCGGTGTCCTACTCCCAAGTCTACTCGGGTGGCCGGTGAGCTCACAGACTATGAGAAGACAGGGACGTGGGGGCTTGCTCTGGTCATCCGTTTCTCGGTCTGCAAAGGGGAGACTGAGAAATGGGATGGCAAAGGTCTTTTTATAGCGAGAGCTGTTCAGGATGCCGGGTCTCCAAGTCCCTCTCCGGCCGTTCCCCTTCGGAGGGTCAGGTGGTGTCCAGGCCGGAGCCCAGGCCCGCAGCCTGGCCTTGGCTAAGCGGGGCAGCCACCAGGACGGCGCGATGCCGCCTCCCGCCGCCAGGCGGCGTCCGGGGGCCGCGGAGCAGCCTCTACTCCTCCGGCCCGCAGGCTGCAGAACCGCTTTCTCCGGCTCTTTTTCTTTTTTCTCTTCACTCTCGCCTCATTAACTCCCTTCTCCCAAATTTACCAACACCTGGCGTTCTCTTGGACACATTCACAGTCCCAGCACTTTCCCCTGGGGAGGAGCAGAGACAAAGGGATTCTTTTCTGAAGGGTTTGGGGGGCTAGAAAAAGGAGGCGCCCGCCCTAGCGGGGGAGCTTGAGCAGCGAGGGTGCGCTCTCGTTGAACTGCGTGAGCTCGCACCAGCCCTGCGCCGCCCCGGCCTCAGTTTCGCCCGCAGACAAACAAGGGACTGGCTTCGCGGCGCATCTCCCGAGGCCTCTCCAGCCTCCCAGCGGCCGGCGGGGCTGCAGGGCTGTGCGCTCGCCTCTGCCCAGGTGTGCCCTGCTCCGGGTACCTGCGTAGCGTGTGGCTTGGACACACAGACAGATTTGAAGCCTCGCAGTTTTCTGGAGCCTCCCGCCGTAATCCAAGGGCAGGCAGGGAGAACGCCCTGAATTACATTTATTTCCTCCTTCGCAGAGTCTCTCGCTAGGCGCCTAACACAGAGGAGCTGGCTGCAAACAAGGGTCACGGCTGGGGGTCTCAGCGAAACCGAGCCCCCCTCCCACGCAGCCTGTAGTCAAACCCTTTGTCTTACTGGCCCTGGAAGTTGACCACACTCCTGAGGACGAGAAAAGTGCCGGCTGGATCTGGGGGGGAACGGGAAGGATCAAACCTCCAGTCACTGTCTCCCTGTGCCCCCACCCTTCCCAAAGTGTGGGCTCCCCCCCCCGTCCCCCCGCCCGGCGCCCGGCGTTCCTGGGTGGGCAGGGGAAGGGGCTGCACGCGCAGGGAGGAGAGCGAAGACTCACGGCGGGGCGAAGGGTCCAGCCCAACTTGCCCAGGTAGAGGAGGGGCCGCCCGGGTCAGACAGCGCAAGGGGACCCAGACCTCCAGCTACGCCGGCGCCTTCCGAGCTGCCCTGGTGTCCCGGGCTTCTCCCTCCGCCTCCCAGCGCGTTGCCGGGAGAGGCGGTGGCCGGACCGGGCCCTGGGCGCTGACCGGTGATTCCCGTCCCGTGTGAGCGCGTCCGAGACGGCCGCTTGGGCCGCTGGGTCACCCTGTCGGCCTGGCGCGCGGCAGGTCAGAGCGAACTCGCCTCCCGGAGCCCGCGGCCCGCCAGAGGGCGCTGAGCTGGGGTTCAAGGTGGGACAGGCGCCTGCCTCCCGCCAGTGGGACACTGGGCAAGTCCCGGTCCCTTCCTGGGCCCCAGGGCCCCCGCTTCGGGGCGGGGTGAGGGGCGGTATCGGCGCCCTCTCCGTGCCCGTTGCCCTGTAAGACATCCACGTGCAGCGGGCAGCCCCCAGCTACCTGACCCCTTGCTTCGGGCCTGGCGCCGAGCTCCCGAGGGGCCCGCGTCCGCGCTCGGTGTCTTCGAACTCCCCCCACGGGGGATAAGGTCCCAGGTACCCCGGCTGCCTCGGGCGAGAGATGAGACTGCCAGCGCCGAGACCCGTAGGCGCTCCCGCGTTTCAACTGCTCCATGCGGTTACAGGTGGCTGTAAGGCTTGGGCTCTGGGAGTCCCTGGAAACCGTGTTTCTCGGGTGGCCTCCCCTTTGAGCCAAGCCGGCGGGGACACGCCGAGCCTCCCCACGCGGGTGAGTCCGCTCCGGGCGGACGGCCGGCCCCGCGCGCCAGGGCGGGGCGTCCACGCAGCGCGGCCCTCGCAGCGGACCCCGCGAGCCGGGGGCACCGAGCGACTGCTTCGAGGGTGCCCGCGGTGCGCTGCGAGGCCGGCCACGACCCCGCCCCGCCCCGATCCGCTAGAGAATTGAGACGTGGGTCGGCTTCGCGCAGACGATGCGCCGCGTTACTCGCGAAACGGTGTTTTGATTTTGGACGTGGGAAGGGTGGGGCGGGGGAACTTGGGGTGCCTCAGACGACCCTCCGAGCGCGGCCCGAGTGCCGAGGAGCCGCGAGGGGATGAAAGCGCAGAGAGGTGGGAAGTGTGCGCTGGTGCGCGGCTCGGCCAGATGTGCCGGCGGCCCCAGACGTGCCTCCTCCCCGCCCCCAGCCTGGAGCTCAGGTCTGTAAACAAACTCGGTTCTGCGCCGTCCCCGCAGCTTCTGGGTCCGGGTCTCAAAGCGAGGCGTCCAACCGTACCCCCAATTCGGCCGGAGCTGCCTGGGGTCTCTGCCTTCTGCCACTTTCTCCCGCCCCGCCACACACCCTCTGCCGCGAGATCCAAGGCCCCCACCCCCGGGATGGCTCGGGCATGACCTCATCCACGGCCGACTGGGAGGGAGGGGGTCGGGTGGGGGGAACTAGGCCCCGGAAGGCTCGCGCGGGCCGCAGGAGCCGCACAGGCACCTCCATCACTCGGCCACGCTCAGCCCGCGCCGGATCCCGGGGACTGCCCTACGCAAGGAGAGTGCCGCGGGGCGCCGCGGGGGAGAGGCGCGGAGGACCGCTCGGGTCTCTCACCAGGGAGTGGGCGCCCAGCGGGGTCGCACCGTCCCCTCGGACCCCGACACCTCCCTCCCCAGCAGGTCCCTGCAGAGCACCCGTTCGCTGCCCAGTCCCTGCTCACCTCCTGGGGCGCCCGTCGGCCGGTCGCGCCCCGAGTGGCCGGCTGCTCGGGCCGGCCCCCAGAGGACCCGAGCGCTCTCCGGCTGGGCAGGCGGTGAGGGTGCCCTCTTGGCAAAGCCGTGGGAGAAGGGCGCTCGGCGGGACGCTGGCGAGTAGCGACCGGCTCAGGTTCCGCGGAGACTGTGGCTCGGACTCGGGCTGCTCTGGGCTTCTTTCCACTCCCAGGGCCTGCGCTCGCCCGCGCCCCAGCTCTCCTCCCGGCCAGGCACCGTCTGCGGCGCGGGCCGCCCAAACTGCTTTATAAGGCGCGGGCAGGCGCTTTGATCCGCCCACTCAGCGCGCGGAAACCCCACCGGGTGGCTCCGGCCGCGCTCACGGGGAGCGGGGGCGGGGTCCCCTCGGGTGCCACTGACCCGTGGCGCCAGCGGCGCAGAGGACTTCGCACCCTGTTCAGTTACAAAGAGGGGACTTGCCAGCTATGGCTGGTGTTTGCCAGGCGTGCCCACTGCGAGCCTACTGCGTGCCTGCGGCGCGTGGGGCCCAGGTAAGGCAGGTTCCTAAACCTCTCAGCAAGCGGGGCGAAGAACCTCCATCCGTCTCGTGTGAGAGAAGGAAGCTCAGAGGGAAGGTCCACTCAGGTCTCATCTGCAGCCCGGTGGACATCACGAGGCGTTGGAATCCTGCAGTCCGGTTACTATAGGTGCGGGGCTGCGCTGGCGTTCCAGTCGGTCCTTCCTGGCACCAGTTCTCACATAGTTCTGGAAAACCGGGAGAGCAGGCACAAGGGCGCCGCCCTGGGAAGCTCCCTGTAAACCTTAGGCACCAGGGAGGTAGATGTCTGAGCCTCTGGGATGATTGTTGGGAGGCCTTCCGGGCACCTTGTCCCGGGTCCCCAGAGGACCAGCAGCAGAAGACTGATTTCAGAAGCTAAAGGAAACTACAGAGCTGCTTCCTGTGTAGTGTATACCCGGCCTGGCACTGTGTTTCTGGGGCAACCTACCTGGGACTGGTTGGGTGAGTGCCCATCCCCCAATCCCCACCTTGGCCTTCTGGGCTGAGGATTGCATCCCTCCTCCTTTTGCTGGGTCCCTTTCCATGGCTTCCATCTCCCCGACCACAGGGACCTCCATCCGAAGGATGGTCTAGTTCATTAGGGGAAGATAAACATACACTCAGTGGAGAGGGACTTGTCTCAGGTCCCCCAAACCTCCTGGTACTCTTTCCCCATTCTGTACAGCTGCCCATGAAGCAGCACCCACAGGCTGCCCCAGCGGGGAACCCCCATTCACAACAGACATGTCGGGGTCCACAGAGCCCACTTCAAGCTTTCAGCTGGACGAGCTCCCTCCGCCCCTGGACAGCCCGTCCACCTGCACACAGGGCTGGGACATGTTCCCCCACAAGTGGTCGCAAACACACTCAGCAGGCGTGTGTGTACACCATAGGCCCCCACACTCCCAACAGCACATGCGAGTGAACGGCCACACACGTCTTTGAGATGTGGTCAACCAGTGACTGCTCCCAGCCAGTTCACACACAAGCACACATGTGCTTCTATGCACACACGGCTTCCACGTGTGCAACACCAAATGCACATATACTTCTGCACACAGTCACAGGAATGTCCTTGAGGACACCTGCAGTCTGGTGTAGGAGAGTCCCTGAGCCCCATCTCTTCTCCCAGAGCACTGGGGTCAGTACAAGCTGCGGGAAGCCGGGAGTATAAAAGCTTTGGCTGGGTAGTGAGGCTGTGGGTAGGGCGTCTAAGGAGGCGAGACAAGGTTGCTCCACCCAAGAGGCTGGGGGCAAAGGCCGTAGGTACTCTGGCCATCACAGACACAGGCACTCCAGGGGGCCTCTGTCCAGCTGGCATGCCCCCTCCTCCGGGTCTAGCTTTCTGCTCACTTGAGAAGCTAAAGCAGTTACCCTACACATTTGCATAAGCAGTCCTTTGGTCGGAAACCCACTCTGGCTCCCAGCTGCAGTGGGCACAGAAAGCCATTTGGAGTCACATAGACTGGAGTTCAAATACTGGCTGCCCAATTTTATTTTTAGCTGTGTGATCTTGAGCAAGTTGCTTAAACTCCCTGAAGTCTTAGTTTCCTCAGCCACGAAATGGGAATAATACAATCCCATCGAATCCTTTATGTTCTCCAAGATGGGAATTAGTACCCCATTTCATAGATGTGGAAGCTGAGGCTCAAGGGGAGAAGCTGGCAAGCATTGGAGCTGATATTTGAACCCAGATAGGGTGCGAGTGCCCTGCAGCTGGTGGTCCCCAAGGAAACAGATGGGAAGAGGACAGTGACTTTCTGTTGCCTAGAGAGGGAAGCCAGGAGAAGACCGCGGGACTCCTGAAGTCTCGCTCTGACCCGTCCTGGACCCTCTCCTCCCCCAGCTACTCAGCTCTGTCATAAGAATCAAGACCGAGGCATCAGCCAGGGCTGGAAAGTCCCTGTCCTGGGCCGGGAGAGGGACACGAGGCTGCGATGGCCAAACCTTGGATCGAGAGTCGAGGGAGGCCTGGGGCCAGGGTCTGCCCCTCCGCATACCGCAGCCTCCGCTTTGTGTGAGGGAGTACTTGACCACCTCAGCCATTCGGGATTCCCTGAGACACGTGGGAGAAGACGTTTTTCATCTTTAGAACCAACTGAGCTGCCCCCTTCCCCGTTCCTCCTCCTTCCTCCGGTGCAGGCCTCCTCAAGGAGGAGGCAGTCAGGCCTGTGCTGTCCACCTGGGCCGCAAGCTTCCCTTCCGAGGGCGGAGGCCCTGCCCCGGGCAGGGTGGGCGTGCTCTTGGTGGCTGCTGCTGCGGACGTGAATAGATTGTCCTTCTCCTCTGCTCCCCTTGGTGATTCTGGTTATCTGATTACCCAGACAGGCTGGGGACTTCCGGTCAGCAGGCTTCCCGGCCCCCGCCTGACTGCCACTGGTCAGAGGCACACACCTTTACACCCCCAGCCCTGCCCGCAGCCCATCCGGGCGCCACCCAGGCTGGAAGCACACGGGGGTCAGGAAGCCACAGTTTTGCTCGCCGTGTAGACTTCCGTTGATCCCTCCACGCTTCACTTCCTCAGCTTCACTTCCCTGGGACCCAGGCCCTGGTGGAGATGGCTGGGGGTGAGTTGGCTGTTCCCAGGCACTCTGGACAGGGACACCGGAGACCAGGTTGCAGTCCTTCGCCCGAGGAGTAGCGTGCTGTGTAATAGCAGATCATTGTTCTGCCCGCTCCAAGCCCCAGCTCCCCCATCTGTATGTGAAGGGGTTAAACTACATAAAGGATTTTCTTGCTCCAGAATCCAAGCCATGGGTCTCTTTGACCCTTCCCTGTGTCCCAGGACGACGCAAGCACGGTGGGCACAGTGAGACTGGAGGGGCTCTTTCCAGCACCAGAGTGCTTTTTTGAAGAGCCTTCCTGGGAAGGCAGGTGAACAGGGGGCCTGGGCAGAGTAGCCCAGCCCAGCTGGCCTCTGACCCAGGGTTGGTGTACCAATGAGCTTCCAGGCAAGGGGTGGGGGGAGCAAAGAGCAGCAGGCATGTCCTCAGAGCGCCTGGGTCTCAGATTCTTCTCCTTCACTTACCCGCTGTGTGACCCTGGGCAAGCCACCCAGGTTCTGTGATCCTTGGTTTCTTCACCTGCGAAATGGAAAACCACTAAACCGTCTTCTCCCAGGGCTGCTGGGAGGTAACATTGAGGGGAAGAAATAACGTTGTTGACTGAACACCTACTGTGCACCAGGCAGTTTCTGTGCCCATGGGCAAAACAGGCCTTGCTCTGCAGGTGAGCACATGGAGCCCAGGCCTGTCTGGTCATTTCTGTAAAATCTTGTATCATAGTCAGTGACCGCTGGCGCCTGGCTGCAAACCCAGCGCTGTGGGCTGCTGAGCCTCTGGGCACCGTGTCATGTTCTCCTCCTCTTCCTCCCTTGGGGAAGCAATTGTCGTTTTACAAGGCCCAGGGAGCAGGCTGGGGAGGCAGGGTCAGCCAGGAGGTTTCTGTCCGTGTGCACATAACAAAATGCCACCCATCATGTCTGCTGAGGGCGTCTCTTCTGAAAAGCTGCTTTCAACTCTCGATTGTTTAATCGTGGTGGTAGCTGCTCAGGAGACAATGTTTGTGTTTCTCTGGCCTCTTTCAGCTCTAAGAGAGAAACCCAATGCCAAGTAGCTTAAACATAAGAGAACCGATTGGCTCATGCAGCTGGGGGAGAAACTGGCATGGCTGGTGACCAGAACGGTGAGCCGTACGCAACAGGGCTTGGGACTGGGGCTGGGGCTCCGGGGCCCCCAGGAGTGCTGTCTGAAACTCACTTCTGCTTCTTGCTGCTCTCTTTGAGCTGACGTGGGCCTCATTCCTTCCCCCTGGTATGTAGCCATTAACAGCTCCAGCTCAGAATTCCAGGCAAATGAGAACTCCTGCCTTCCTAAGGCTCTCTATGAGTCCCAGTGAAGGCAGCTGATTGACCTGCTTGAGTCACAAGCCCTTCCTTTGATTGACAGCTGTTATTGCCACAAGGACGGAGTCCTGGGAATCGCCATGGGGCAGTGCCTGAAAGGGGTGAATGGGAAGCAGTGTGCCAATGGGGCACTTGTGTTTAGGTTCGCAGTTCCTTCCAGGGTTGGGCTTTTGCTTCTCTGATATGATACAGTCAGTGTTTCCGCACCTGGGTCTCAATCTGCACACACATAGGCCCAGGGACGCACCATACCCAGTACCCCCATTGCGCACAGAGAGAAACTGAGGCTGAGAGAAGAGAGCAGTTTCTCACTGGTATGAACTCTTTCTGGGAAGGCCAGCGAGGTAGCTTTTTGATGATGCCAATTCCTTGCATCCCAAGGCACACACAACCCTTTGAAGTGTGGTTCCATTCAGAGGTGAAGTCTGTTTCCCTACCCCTTGGTCTGGGCTGGCCTCATGACTTGCAAGGACCAATGGATGTGACAGAAGGGAAGCTGTGCGTGTTCTGAAGCCCAGGCCTCAGGGGCCTTGTCACTTTTGCTCTCACCCCTTCGGAGCCCAGCCCAGCCAAGCTGCATGTCAGGAGCTCAGGCTGGACTACTAAGTAATAAAAGGCCAGTGCAGAGAGAGGCCCTGAGGCTGGGTCGAGAGCAGCCCCACTGGCCCACCCGTCCCAGCAGAACCCAGGCCCGCTGGCCCGCCAGTCAACGTGGCAGGCCCAGTGAGATCAGCAGGACTGCCCAGCTGGCCAGGACATTTTGACATGGTTTGTTGCATAGCCAGAGGTACCTGAAGTAGCCAGGCTTAACTAGTTAAAAACCTAAAAATATGCATCTGCCTAAGGTCATTTCAGAATTTCAAAGTGTGGCCACTTACCCTGTAATGTCCCCAAAGTTCTGGCCACCAGAGCCCCTGCAAATGTCTCCACTGCTGTGGGCACAGCATGCGGTCAGCGGCCGGCTCTGTCTCACCCACACGGCACCCCCGATGCTCCATCAGGGCCAATGAACAGTGGCTGCTCCAAAGTTGCCAAATGGGTGAGTGAAGGTCCTCACCTAGCCTGTGCTTGCATGCCTCCCAGGGAAGGGTGCTCACTTCCTCAGGGACAGCCTCTTCCATTATGAGATGACGCTGCCCAGGAGCGGGTTCTCCTCCATCTAGAGCAGAGACCTGTGACTACCCGGTGACCCTGGCGCTCTTCCTGGGTCCCCATTCTCTATGTGGCAGCCTTGGGCACTTCCAAATGGTCCCTGGCCTCTGCAAAGCAGCACAACTCTAATAGCAAGTCCGTGTACAGGAAATGCGGGCCACAGCCGTAATCTTAAGAGAAGTGTTCCATCAGGGCCTCAAACAAGTGCGGGTCCTGGGATCATACAGTTTGGGGTTTCAACCCCAACCCCACCTCTGTGTGGCCTTGGAAAAGACTTCCTGTCTCTGAGTCTTAGTCTCCTCATCTGGAAAACAGGAGTAGTGAAATGTACTGCCCGGGGCTGCTGTGGGCTGAGAGATGGTCTATGTAAAACGCTCTGCATGCAGTCAGCCCTAGGTAAAGGTGAGTTCCTTCTCTGAGGAGCGTAAACAGTTCCAGATGGGGAGGTCGTTCGCACTTAGCATTCACGTCTATGCAGATAATGTGCAGGTGGGGGAGGGGTTGTCAGGTGGCTGGGGATGGGGAAGGCCACTCTCAGCAGCAGGAACAGTTTAAGCAAAGACCAGGGGGACAAGTTTGGTTTTAGGGAAGGGTAAAGTGGGGTATTCGGCGCTGCTGGCATCAAGAGTGACAGGAGGGGGGTGGCCCTGCCTGGGAGGGCCCGGAATGCTGACCTGAGGAGCATGGGCTTTGCCAAGGGTGACATGCAGGGGGTCTGAAGCAGAAGGGAGGGTTGGGTGTGGGATTGAAGTCTGGGCATATGGGGGGTAGACTGGGAGGGGCGGGGAGAGAGGGTTCCTGGGAACCTGAGAGGGGAGTGTCGGGGTGGGAGCTGGAATGACTCAGGCCCAGTGTGGGGAGCGAGGGTCTGGCCACTCAGTGTGGGCACAGCCATCGGGGAAGCAGGGCCCCTGAGCCGCTGGCTTAGCACCTCCACTCTGCATCTCCCCTCCACCAGGCCCTGTGTGAAGTGCGCCCTTTCTGCCTTTCAGTCTAAGAACAGGCTGTGAGGAGGCCAGAGAAGACCTGGGCCAGACCTGCAGTCGGATGGGGGACACACCTTACCCATCTATCTGCTGAGGACACAGAAGAGTCCTGTCCCAGGTCTGCTTGCTCCTTTTACAAGCCATCCTGGCCCCTGGGCTGAGCTGCACAACCCCTGAGCTCTCTGCCACAGTGTGGGCACCTTGGGAGGGACGGAGGCTGGGCAGAGATGATTAGTCCTAATTTTAAGATGGAGACACGCAGGCCCAGAGAGGGGAAGAGATGTGCCTAGGACCACACAGCAGATGCATGGCGCAGCGGCGCTGGGACCCAGGTTTCCTGCCTCCCGCCCGCATCCTCGCCTCTTTCCGCGGCACCAAGGGGCTGGGCAGGACGTTCTCTGGGTGAAGAGTGAGGGGAGCTCGAGAGAGGTTGACAGGCATCAGCAGACAGCACTTAACCCAAACTGACAATTTAATTGTGAAAATGTGGACAAGGTACAGTTATGTGTAAGGAAATCCAGACGGTCTGGGCCCCTGGGGAGCCTTGACCAGCACCCCAGTTGCCAGGGAAACAGAGAGGGCTGGGATGTTGTCACCGGACTCTAAGGCAAGGCATGGGGGATGGGCTAGCCAGCCACCTTGTGGGGACCAGATGGGGCTGTGGGCCTGGACATAAGCTGTCATCATCATGGTTAATTCCTTCCCTTACACATGGGGCAAAAGAGAGCTCCAGAGCTGGGTGGTGGCTTGTTCAAGGTCACACAGGGGGTCAGTGACTGAAGTAATCCTCATTCAGGTAACTGACCATGTTCATCTAGCAGGCTGCAGGCACCGTGAGCAGGGCCAGGTCACAGTCATCTGTGAGTCCTGTGCCCAGCACAGGGCCCTGCATTCGGTTATTGCCGAACTCAGAAAGAGCAGGTCACCAGGCCAAAGTCACCAGCAGTTTGGGGTGTTGCTGGGCTGACCCTGAGTCGTGCCCCAAAGATATGACAACTTACATCATCCTTACCCAGGGAGGAGTGGCCCCTCTCACTGCCACCCCTCAGCTCTGGGCCACGGATCTGGGCTTTGGTAAGCCCTCGTTGTCTGGAGCATGTTCTCAGAATCCCCAGCTCCTGCCCTGAGCGTGACTTACCCAAAGCACCAGTAGCAGGGACAATACCCACCCTTAGCACAGCCCCTACTATGTCCCGGGCTCTGAGCTCTCACTCTGTGTTTCCTATCTCAAGTATTTACAACTCTGTGGACCGGGAGTCACTGCTCTCACTTTGCAGTCCAGAGAGCAGAGGCCTGGGGTGGACCCACTTGCCCACCTGCACACAGCCAAAAAGAGAAAAGCTGGCTCTTAGGCCATCCTGCAGTGGCCCCCAGGGGAGGGGGCTGTTGAGTTTTGCCTGCTCAGTCTCCCTCCCACTTCTGATGGCAAAGCACACGCCCCTTCTATTGCCTCCACTTTCTGAGCTTCTGGTGAGGCTGGGGTCTCAGAGCCCAATCCCCTGATAGAGGGGTACCTCAGCCTCATTTTCTCCTCGGTCATGCCTAAGCCCCAGAGATGGTGTAAGGCCCAAAATGAGATGGAAGGAGCAGAAGGATGTGCCAGGGGGTAAGGGGCATGTGCCGTGGCTTGGAGGCTGGGAAGGGCAAGGTGTGGTGTGGGGGGACAATGAGGAGCCTATAGGCCAGGGGGTGATGCCTCACTTGTCCTTAGGTTGGTGAAAAACACAAGAAACGCTCGTGCCTGCATCACAGAAGATACTGTACCTCCCACATCCCCCTCAGGAGCCCCAGGGCAGGAGAGCCCAGCCTTGACTTCCAGCCACAGGGCTAGCAGGGAGAGCACTATCCTGATGCTGTTGGCTCCAGGCTAGTCTGGGTGTGGTGGGCTGAGCCGAGTGAGCAAGGTGGTTGGGGTCCAGTGGGAGCGCTTTTGTTTCTTGCTTTGTAACGGTTAAATGAGCAAATCATGTGGAAGGCCAGGGAGGAGAAAGTGCAATGGAATCAGAAGACCAACTGCCATTGACTGAGCAGCTACTGTTTCCCAGAGCACTTTATGAATTTCGTCTTAGCTCACAACCTCCCAGAGAAACAGGAGTTAAGAGAATCGTCCCATTTCATAGAGCCCAAAATTAGCTCAGAGTGGAGGATACGTTTGCCTACGATCACACAGCCACAGGTGACAGAGCTACATTTCAAACACCAATCCATCTGCCCTAAAGCACACGCTTGTCTCAGAACGCCGAGTTACCCTAAAGAGAAAACGAGAAAGAGGGCAAGATGGAGAGAAGCCCAGCAGAGGCAGAGAGTCACACAGGGAGGAAAATAAAGAGGCAAAAATAAAAAACAAGAGTGGAAAGAGAGCGAGGCCACAGCTGAGTCCTGGAGCCCGTCCTCAGGGAGTAGATGAGGGTGGAGACGCCGGAAACCGGCTCACCAAGCCTGGAGCCAAGAACCAGGCTTGGCCTGAGACCTGGTAGAAAAGCTCTCCCCTCGGGATACTGGAGAAGGGAAGCTGGCGTGGGGGTAGCAGGGTCTGCCCGGGAGGAGGGGAGCGGCCCTGATGACCAGGGGCTGCCCAGCAAGGCTCTTCGCACATCATCCAGCTCAGGTAACCGCGGAGGCCACGTGGGCTGGCAGGCCTTTGCCCCTGGACGTGCAGAGCAGCAGGCCCGAAGGCAGGGACGGCGGGACGATGACCAGGCGTTCCTGGGATACCAGCTGTTCTAGGACAAACACCCTACTGTGGCCTGGGAGTAAGGTGGCTGTGTAGTTTGTCGTCAAACTGGGACACTAGAGAGTGAGCGGGGACAACAGGGTGAGCAGGCATGCTCTCAGCCTCTAGGCCCTGCAGGGTGGGCCGGGCCTGCGTCTGCAGTGGCGGCTGCCCCTAGCTCTCTGTGCGTCACCCACACTGGCCCTTCTCTGCACGCCCGGCTGTCCCCAATACCTCTCCACACCCTTCATTGTTCCTACTCACCCTCAAGCCACACCGCTTTTCTTCTTAAGCCATTCAATACATTGCGTTCTTTCCCTACACTGCACGGGCCACAACCACAATAATGAAGTTCTTAATTGTGTGTTTGTTTTAAAGTCTGTCTCCCTTCTTAAGGGTAGGCCTGGGGCTGACTTGCCCACTATTGTATCCTGAACACCCAGCCAACGGTCCCAATGCATGAACGACTCAACCAATTCCCAGGGCCCCCTGTAGGGCTCCATGGTTGTGGGCCACCCTTGTTTGTTTGTTTTTTTCTTCTTGGTTCTTTCCCATACAAGGAATAAAAGAAGCTAGTCGTAAAGAAAGTAACCTCCTGGGTACAGCACGCACTTCTGATTTCTTCCACAGACTTGGAGCTCCTGCAGGGAGAGACTGCATCTCCTTCTCTTCTCTTCCCCAGTGTCCGTGCTAGTCTGCTTTGCCCACTGCTACACCCCAGCTCCTAGCCCGGTCTCTGTACTAGCGGCGGGCCCGAAGCGGGCTTACCGATGAGTGAGTGCACCGTGAACGCCACTGCGCTGGGTCACAGGAAGTCCGAACTGGTAGGGACCTGAGAGACCATGAGGTGGAATGTCAAGGCCGAGTCCAGGCCCTGGGTATGGTAGGCACCAACAACATTTGTGTTCCTTCTTTTAGAGGCTACCTTGTCCCACCAACCACGTTTTTGAGAATTTTTTTTAAGCGTCCCAATCAGTGAATTTTAGTGTTTCACAAAGTCGTGCAGCCATCATTGCTATCTAGTCCCAGAACATTGTCATCGTCCCCCAAGAAACCCTATACCCAAGCAGTCGCGCCCCCTTTTCTCCTCTTCGCAGCCCCTAGCAGCCACTGGCCATCTTATTTTAAAGACAGGGAAGCTACCCTGGCCAGTGTGGCTCGGGTGGTTAGGCAGCCTGTGGCAAAGTAAAAGGTTGCTGGTTCGATTCCCGGTCAGGGCACATGTGTCCAGCCCTCAGTTGGGATGCACAACCGACCGATGTCTTTCTTCCTCACATTGAGGTTTCTCTCCCTCTCTCTCTCCCACCCTTCTCATGTCTCTAAAAAACAAGTACATACAATCTTTAAAAAAAAAAAAGTCCTGGAAACTGAGGCCCAGAGAAGGCAGTTGCTCAGGCCTTGAGCTCAGGCCTCCTGACGCCGGCTCCTCTCAGTCGGGCGCAGGGCTGAGCCCTCGGGCGCCTGACATGAGCAAGCTGTTTAGCGAAGGCGTGTTCAGTTGAGTCTAACAGGTGAGGTGGGGCTGTGCCCTCTGTAGCCATGTGCTTGACTATCTAACTGTTCAGAGCCTGCCCTTGCGCAGAATGTTGCTGAAGGCTTTGAGGCGCAGGAGACACATCTAAAAATCATTTCCAAATGGTACTCTGCTTCCTGCCATAGGTAGTGTCCTTTCATAGCTGGGGATGCCTTGTCCCCATGTGGCTGCATGGCCTCCTCTCCGCCCTTCAGCACCCCCTAAAGGCCCCCTCCTCAGGGTGGCCTTGCCCTGACCACCTTATTTAGAAGTGCAAGCAGGCCCCTCCCGGCCGGCACTGTGTCCTCCCTCCAGGTGGGCGGGCTTCTCCTCCACAGCACTTAGCCGCCATCCACGGGGTATTCTCCGTCCTTCGCTTCTTTACCTGCTTACTGTCTTCCCGACTGCTGGAATGGCAGCTCCTTCCTGGCAGGGATTGTGTCTGCTTTGGTCAATGAATGCATGACTAAATGAATGCTTACTGCATTTACTCTAATCAGCAGTGGACGGAGAGGGGTTTTATGACCGTTCCATGCATGTGTCTCCGTCCATCCAGGCTGCTATGATAAAATACCACGGCCTGGGTGGCCTAAACAGCAGACATTTACTTCTCACAGTTCTGAAGGCTGGGAAGTCCAGCATCCAGCTGCTGGCAGGTCCGTTCTTGGTGAGGGCCCTCTTCCCAGCTTGCAGATGGCCGCCAGACCCACCTAAATGTAACACCCCCAATGTCGTCACAATGGAAAGTAGGGCCTCAACATGTACATTTTGGGGAGACACAACAGATGGTAAGCTGGGGTCCAGAGAGGTCATCTGGGAGCCAGAGGACGGCCATTATTGCCCCCTCCCCCCAGACCTGCCAGGGGGAGCCTGGAGTGGGGTCGAGACGGGCATGAGGAAGCAGGGGCCAGACCTCCTGGGTTTGCCTTTGCTTTCAGGAGCCCAGAAAGCAGGTTGGCCTGTGAGCCCAGCCGCTACTCCTTCCTGCAGTAATTCGGCAGCTTTCACATTCTATCCATGCCTTACCAAAATGGAGAAAGAAAGTAAAGAAAAAAGAAGTACTATTTCTTAAAATGGCCTTAGCTTTGTGAGCTCCGACGTGGAAATTGCTGTTCGTGATGTCGTGGGCCGTGAGGCCCTCTGAGCGACTTACTGACACTTCGCACGGTGGGCTGGGCCCAGGGTGCACAGGCCTGCCAGAGCTCGGTGAGCCCTCAGGCCGGGGCAGCTCCATCAGAGGCCTGGGCCAACCCCGAGCCAGGGTGGAGCCAGGCACTGGGCAGGCAGGGGTACTGTCAGGCACTAGCCCAGCGGAGTGCCCGACTCTGTCACCACAGGTCTTTAAGGTCCACCTCCCATGGGATTTACGGCGGCCCTGAGACACACAGCAGGTGAATACTCGCGTCTGCGTCTTCGAGTAGAGGAGCAGAGCGCAGAGCGGTGTGGCGCCCTTCCCAGGGACACACAGGCAGGGAGTGACGGTCTTGGGGGCTTGAACCCTGCCCTCTGATTCGAAATTCTATGGTGCACCAAAGAGGAGAAGGCAGCGTCCTTGTCCAAGAGAAGCCAACAGACTGACATAAGCTGTGGGGAAACCACTTGGTCAAGTCCAAGTCTTCATTTTACAGCAGAAGAAACTGAGAGGGCGGGGACTGGCCTAAGGTCTCACAGTCCACCCACAGCCAGGCAGGGCTAGATGGAGGCTCCAGAACCCTGGCCAGTAGAATTTCCTATTATATCCTGTACTTAAACAGTTTCACTTGCGCAGAAGGTCTTCTGTTCCGGAAGAGACTCCAGGCCTTTCCAGAATCCGGTCTAAGGCTGTCTTCCAGGGTCTGCTGTCAAGGCTCATTCCTCAGGGAACAGCTGCTGGTGAAGGAGTAAGGTATTGATTATGGCTGAGGCTGGGGGTGGGTAGGTGTCGGGGGGAGAAGGGATGGGAAATGGAAGTTTCTCTGAGAAGAAAACCAAAGGTATATTTATTTTTGTTTTTGCTTATCTCTATTTTCTAATTTTTCTACAGCTATGTAACTCATTTTTCACATTTAAAAGTGATAAACTATTTAGCTGGGACTTGTCTGGGAATCCAGATTGTCTCAGTCTGACCAGCTGTTTGAACTTGGTCAGATTCCCACCTACCTCTCTCCGGACCTTCCTTAGAAATGCCAGCAATAAGGCTGCCCTGTGAGAAGTGAGTGAATTGAAAGGTCATCAGAGATGTAACCATCCAAAGAAAGACACAGCAACCCAGGAGAGAGGCGTCCAGAGAAAAGCCAACGTTCAGAGAAGCCCACTTCGGCTTGTCCAGAAGGTAAAAATGTTTGTCTGAGGGACATACCTATCCCAGTCCCCACTGAGGGCCTCTCTGATCAGAGTGGAGATGGTTTTTCAGGTTTTACCTTCCTCGCCCCTTTGCTCAGATTCCAGGCCCACCAGGCAACAGTGTCCCAGGGACCTGGCTCCCAGGAGGGAAGGGGAGCAGGGAGGGGACAAGAGCACTCCTGTTAGCAGAAAGGGATATTGTCTGGTGTCGGTTATAATAGCATTGGGGGGAGGCGTTGGTCTTGAGTGGCAGGGCCAGCCTGCCTGACCTCTCTGGCTGTCCTGAGAAAGGTCAGTGTCAGAACGAGCCAGATGAGGGCCAGACTGTGGGCTGGCCAATCACCCAGGACCTGCCATAGAATAAGGAGTCAATAAAAACTGCTACGTGAAAGTCAGCCGTGGCCTTTCTTGGCAGCAGGGTGGAGTGGTGGGTCCAGAAAGGGAAGGATGCTTTGATCCCAGCCATCTACCCAGCTAGAGCCCCGGTCTCTGGAAGGGACACTGTCTCTGCCACCTATGGTCACCCAGGGGGCACCTAGGTGACTGTTCTGAAATGTGGTATCACTTTCTTGTCTTCCCCTCTCCACTGACATCCAGGTGTGAGGGAGGGATCACGGCTTTCCATCCCTGAATTATTTCCCACCACCTATCACTTACCTCTCACCGACAATGGGCTAAACCTCAGAGGCAGGGAATTCTAGGTCCGACTGGGGCCCAACAATTCTAGGTCAGCACTAGAAGGCCCTCAGAGAGAAGGAGACCCCCTCCCATCCTCCAGCTCCAGTTTGCATAGCCAAGGAGCCCGTGGCTGGGCTGGAGCTGGCCCAGATCCCGTGCTTTCTCCCAGGCTCCTCTATTCTCCAGGGGTCCCCAGAGGCTGCTCCAGAGATTATGCTCCCCCACTTTTGTGGCCACACCTCACCTGGTCTTTGTTTGCTCCATCCTCTGTGCCTCTGGGATAATCCACAAGCAGGGTGAGCCCTTGGGGTGCAGGCAGCTAACACGCTTCAGATGTCTGGGCCTGACTGCCGCGAGGCAGCGGATGCTGAGATGCTCACACTGATTACTGGCACCGGGCCAGTGGTGGCTGCGGCGCAGGGAAGACACCTTGTCTCCCCTTTGCGGGTTGCTTCGTTCCCAACTTGGATGCAGCAGGTGCCAGGGTTTCACCCCAGAAACCCTGGTCAGGGAGGCTATTTCAAGGAAATATGGGGAAAAGGCAGGAAAAGCTAGAGGATAAATCCATTTTGATCATTTGGGAACTTATTTCTTCTTCTGTCAAAACTTTTTTGGGTCCAGAGCTGGTCTTTCCACTGAGGTCTCAGCAGGGAGGGGGAGAGAGGGGGACATGCTGTCTGTTGATGGCTGGCTCTGTGCCTGCTCTGGACTGGGCACAAATGTAATCCTTGTCCAACCTTCCCAGGAACCCTGCAAGGTTAAAACTGTCATCATCCACTTTACAGAGACAGAAGAGAAGTTTCAGAGAGGTGAGGTGACTTGTCCAAGGTCGCAGAGCCCCTGAGCAGCTGTGCTGGGTTCCAGACCCTCCTTGCCAGAGCCCAGCCTCTACCGGGCAGCGAACTGGGACGTTTCCGGAAGACCAGACGGTTTATTGTCATCTCAAAGTTGCATGGAATGTGAGGGCCTGTGGGCTGCCCTGGGGCTCCAGACGCTGAGGCTGCCTTTGCAGCTGACTCACGCCTCGATCTTGACAAAGTAATAGATCTCACATTTACAAAATGGGGATCATCATCTCAAATTCAGGTGAAGTAATTCCATGATACTATCACATCCCCAGCCGTGCCCGGAACACATTCTAGGAGCCAGACCCTCTGCTGGGGGCTTCCCATTAGTTAGCTGTTAAGAGCTTGGATCCTAGAGCTGTCCCGCTTGCTGGCTGTGGGACCGTGCGTGAAGTTACTTTACCTCTGGCCTTCATTTCCTCATCTGTGACATGATGGTAATATTAGTTCCCATTGTCCAGAGCTGTGAAGTTAAATCAGTCACATTGGTAGAGGGCCTGGAAGGGTGCCTGGCACGGGGTGCGCACCCAGCACATGTGTTCGCTGATACTGGGCTCGCCTCGTGAGAAGGGTGTTGCCATTTTCCCCGGAGTACCGATGTGGAAACCGGGAAACTGAGATAACGCACTGATTCTCAGACTTAGTGTGCGTTGGAATCGCCTGGAGAACTCGTGAAAATATGGAGAGTTCTTGAGTCTGGGCTGGGCCTGAGGATTTGCCATTCTTGCGTATTCCCAGGTGAGGCTGCCACGGTGGTCCAGCAACCACACTCTGAGAAACTCCCGGCGACCTGAGGGTGGCCCCTTCTGCCAGGGCCAGCGAGGACGACCAGTAATAGCAGAGGCTCGTACGTAATTTGGTGAGTGAGTGAGTGAGTGAGTGAGTGACCACGGAGAGCAGAGAGGGTGTCAGTCCAGGAGCCCTGGGGTTCTAGTCCTGCATTTGCTCCCAACTCTCTGTGGGACTTCACCAAATCGTCTTTCTCTTGCAGCCTTGGTTTTCTCCTTCGTAAAACAGGGGTCATAATAATCCTTCCTCACCACCGGGATCCATGAGGATGAAATGGCCTGGCCCAGCTCCGACGCCCACAGCAAGAGTGATGAGGAGAGGTTCTTGGTGGAAGGGGGCAGGCGCTGATTCTCACCGCCATCCTTCACTGCTGTCTTTCCCTTCCAGTGCGGGGGTTGGGGGGGGGTGTCGGCGAGCTCATTCCCTTCACTTATTTCTTGAACCTGAGTTGGGAAGATCAAGGCCACACTGACCCCCACACCCCAGTGGCACTGGGCAGAGGGCAGCGTGCTTGCTGTGGCCACAGGCTGCATAAAGGGGCCTGTGTTCCGGCTGCTCACCTCCCACTGTGTGCCCGGTGGTTTTCTATTTCAGTTGCTGTAAAAATATCACCTTTGATCTCAGCTTGTGGCTCTTAAAAAAAGAAGAAGCCACCAACAGGCTGGGTTTTCATTTTTCCTGCCCCTCCTCCCTCTCACCTCCACCTCCCTGCTCTTCTCCCCTCCTCTCCATTCTCTCCCGGCTCATCCACTCCTCCCCGGGGGCACCAGCACCCTAGCTGGACAGAGCCCCTTAGGAATCAGCTTGCTGCTCTGCGTGCCTCCCCCAGACTCCCTCAGTAGGGCTGTCTGCTGAAGGGACAGGATAAATGAGGATGTGTGTAAGGAGACTACTCCTTTCCCCGCCTCCCTCTCTCCCTGCTCCTTCTCTTCTGTTCTCAGGGCCAAGAATCTCCAAGATTCCCTGCTTGGTCAGGTCCAGGCCACTTCTTCAGCCGCTGTCAAGCACATGGTATCAATCACAGCTCTGCATCAGGGCAGCCTTGGGTCTTCCCCAGAGTTAGAAGGAGCTAATGGAGCCTAAATATATCAGCCGTCTTCTCAGAGAGCCCAGTCAGCAGCACAGACTTGCCCCGGAGCCGTGGCCTTCGGGCCTGACAGGTCTGGTGTCCCACCCCCTGGCTCAGCAGACACAAAGACACCTTCTCTCCACATACACATACAACCTTGCTCCTTTCCTTTCTGCAAACTGTGGGGAGCTGCACCCATAGGTCACCTGCCCCTGGCTGTCCCTCATGCTCTGGTCTCGCCTTCCTAAGACATTCTTGGGCCTGCTCACTCCACACCGAGGCCTCTGAGCCAGAGGCCCCCTTTTTTTTCTTTAAAGATTTAGAGAGAGAGGGGAAGGGAGGGAGACAGAGAGAGAGAGAGAGAGAGAGAGAGAGAGAGAGAGAGAGAGAGAGGGAGAGAGAGAGAGAGAGAGAGAGAGAAACAGCAATGTATGGTTGCCTCTCACATGGCCCTCACTGGGGACCTGGCCCGCAACCCAGGCATGTGCCCTGACGGGGAATCGAACCGGGATCCTCTGGTTCCCAGCCTGCGCTCAGTCCACTGAGCCACACCAGCCAGGGCAGAAGCCCTTTTGCTTGGAAAGTTGCCTTCTCACCTATTGGGCCCCTCCTGCCCTGCCACCCCGCTGACTCAGGAGGTCATTTCCAAGGGTCTCAGCTCTGGCAGAGGGGCCACAGAACCCCCTTCAGAAGTTTCGGGGCTGACATGCATTTTGTGCCAATTGAGAGGTCAAACAAGCCTCAAACCCCTGACTTACACCAGGCTTGGAGCTGTCGTAACGTTTTTCTTTGGTATCAGCTTTTAGAGAAAGAGACAACATACCGTTCATTCAACAAACACTTCTCCACAGGTCGTCTGTGCCTGGGTCTGGGCTGACATGGCCACCGCCCTTCCTCAGGGGGCCCTCCCCCATCCCAGCTGGTGAAGACACAGAAGTGTTCAGGGGTCAGGCAACCAGGGTGACCAGGCGTGCAGGGGCTGGGCCCGGGAGGAGGCCCTGACCCTGCTCAGGTCTGCCTTGAGGAGTGCTGCTGGAGCAGAAAGGGCAAGGATGGGAATTTACAGGAAGCTGGGAATGGAGCTATGGCCTGGGGTGTTCACCGTGGAGTGAGGAGGATCTGTTGAGAGGTGAGGCGGGGAGAGGTCAGGCCTCAAAGGGCCCAGAGGGGCAGGTAAAGAACTTCGCCATTATTCCCAGAACTGTGGGGAGCCCCAACAGGATTTGAAGGAAGTCTGAACTGTCCATGAAGAAGGCCTTTCTGGGAGTATGCCGGGCCTGGGCAGAGGAGGTGAGGTCCTGGGGGTGTGCCCAGGCCACAGCCTCGTTTAGAAGCAACCACACGGGACCCAGGCTCAGACTGAGGTCCTGCGGACCAGTCCGCAGCCCTGGACTAGGCAGAGGGTGCAGCCAGTGCGGCCGCTACGGGGCAGGGGGGTTCCGGAGGCAGACCTGACTCATCAGTATCCCCGGGGCCCAGCCCAGGGCTGGGGCAGAGCAGACGCCAGTAAAAGTGTGCTGTGGAGTGAAAGAAGCTTTACAAATGCTTCCAGCAGACTAACCTGGGGCATTTCTTCCTGCCTGCACATCCTCAGGCTTGGAAATAAAGATGTTGAGGATCCTTCCAGC
>PVJI01014697.1:30000-43361 GCA_004026765.1 Micronycteris hirsuta
TGGGTTTCACAAGCCATAGTCTATTAATTCGCTCAATAACTCCTCAAGGTAAGAATATTATCGCCATTTTACTGGTGAGCAAAGGAATCAGAGAGGTTCAGCGTCTTTCACAAGTCCACACAGCTGTAACTGGCAAAGCTGGGATTGAAATTCAGGTGTCAGACATCCCTCTCCTCCCGTGTGTACATTTCCATGTACATGTTTGCATCATGTTTATATCCATTTGTTTTCCAGGAAACATCTGAAATTGTGTGGAAACAAATTACAAAGAAAAGGGCAGTTCCCAACATTCATATGTCCCTGAGTCACTAACCCCCAAATAACTCCTGGCTCTGCTGCATTTTGCTGTTTCTGAAAATGACATTACTTCAGCTGTCCCAGCAAGGCTTTCATTTTATGTACATTCCTGTCTGAACACTAGAGAAGGACTCACAGCGTGGCCGACAGCTCTGCGGTTTTTAAAACACTTCTAAGTTGCACGTGAGAAAGACTGAATGAAGGAAGATAGAACAATTTTAAGATATTAAGCACCTTACTAGGTGCCACGCACAATATAAGGCATTTTACAGTTATGTTCTCACTGAATTCAACAACCGTGTCCAAGGCGTTTTATAGTTCTTCCCATTTCACAGATAAGGGAGCTGAAGTCATAGGCATGGAATGACTTGCCCAAGGGCACTCATCTAGTACTTTGTTGAAATCAGGGACATTCATTTATTCCACTGACCCAGTGCTAGGGGCGGAAGATTCAGAGTAAGGAGCACCCCACATCTTCCTCTGAGATTTTCGTAGTAGCTGGGTCTGTCTGACCTGGGCATCAAGAGCTCGTTCCACCAGACTTCAGCCTTTGAACAATCGCTTTCCCCTCCTCGCTCTGAGACACATGTGCTGTCACTCCAGTTCATTCCTGGCTTCCCTCCTCTAGCCTTTTCCTCACACACCTTATGGACTCTAGTTCCGCTCACTCAAACCATTCTGGAAACGCCACCTTCTGCGGGAAGTCTTCCTTGACTCCTCCAGCCCACAGTCCCCACACATCCCCCTCTTCCGTATTGTTCTCCTTTACATGCAACTTGCTTCTTAGCCACTCTGAACAGGGAACCCTTTGAGGGCAGAGACTGTGGCCAGTTCCTCTCTGGGTCTTCTATACCAGGCTACGTGCTTGGGAAACCTTGGCTGATTGATCGGCAATCACTGAATGAGAGAGAGAATGGGAACTAGAAAAGAATTTAGGATAAAAAAAAAATAAGACAAACCTGGGTTCACATACAGCCTGTGTTGCTGTGTCTTTGAGCAAATCACTGCCTCTCTCTGAACTTCAGTTCTTTCTTTATAAAATGGGGATCATGATCCCCGCTTCCTGCATAACCCTATGGGAAGATCAGGGTGAAGACAGATGCAAAAACTGTATCCTGTACAGAGCTGTCTGTCTATTGTGTGTCCCCAAATTCTCTGTGTGGCCTTGGGCAAGACATGGGCCCCTCTGGGACCTTTTCCTCTCTGATGTCCCAGATGACCACCAAGGTTCCTTCTGGCTCTGCCATGGCTCCAGCACATGAGAGCTTGGTGTCGAGGGGCTCAATCTGCTCAGTGTCTCAGCCTACAGAGGCCCTGACAGGCCCAGCCCTCCGCAGCTGGCCATCCCAGGCCAGGGGTGCTCCTGGGAGTACACAGGGCTCCAGACTTCCTGGAGCCAGGGAGGGAGGACTGCTGGAGATGGGTTAGACCTGGAGCCCCACAGAGACTGCTGCTGTCCCACCAACCCACACAGGAGGCCGAGGCCATGGGGGCCTCCCACAAAGTCAGGCAAACATGGGCAGTAGGTCTCAGGTACAAAGACCCCAGTTGAAGGGCTGAGGACAGAGTTCTGACTTCCCTCAGGCCCTTACTACACCCCCAATTTGCTGCTGGATGACCTTGGTTTTCTCCTCTGTAGGAGAGGTGCCCTGGGGGATAATGACAGATGCCACACCCCCGATCAGTGCCCAACTCAGGCTACCCCTTGTCTCCCCTGGACTGTGCCGATGGCCACCTCACTGACCTCCTGACTTTCCAATAATGCCTTTGGTACATGTGGCTAAGTAGCTGTCACCTCCTCCCACCTAAAATGAAGACAGAGCCGAGAGGCCCGACCTGCAGGGATCCTGAGCCTGAGGCAGGTTGGGACTACACTCCCACCATCAGGAAAGCTCCGGAAGGCTGTGCGCAAGGCCTGGGCACCAGGGTGTCACGTTGTCTCCAGTCGGCGTCCCCGGCCCCTGCCTCCTCCACCGCCTCATGTTTACGGGGAGAGGAGGACACTTTGGGGGTGCAGAGTACGGCAGCTCCAATGACTGAGGATATAAAGAGTACCCCCACAGGGGTAGCCCCCTCTGTCCACAAATATCACCATTTCACCGCTCTCTCACTACCTAAGTTACCTCCATCCGATCGCTTCTTCCAGTTAAAGTATTGGATACCTCTAGTAAAATGAATGAAAGATTTCTGGACTTCTCATGAACTATCAGTTAAGTAGTATTTCATGAGAAGGTTAAGGGTTAAGATAGATGATCTAGTTTTAAACATTCTTTAGCCGTGGAAGCTTTTAATCAAATAACTTACTGAATGGGGCTGTTCTGCTGAAAAAGAGGGACAGACATTTGCTGAAGTCCCAGCACTGGCTGTGGGCTCAGAGGGGTTCTAAGGAGGGCTGGCACCGAGCAGTCCTTATTGGGTGTCTGGGGGGCTTCCAGGGGGAGACGTGGAAGGGGCAACCCAGGTGGGGGGACATACTTGGCCAAAAGCGTGCTGGTGGGAGGGCAGGTGGGCTCTGGGTGAGGCAGGCCAGTGGAGGGGGGCCTAGAGCCCCTGTGAGCCGGGGCGGGGCCAGGCTACAGCAAGCTTTAGTGTGTCCAATTCTTCTGCTGGCTGAAGCAGGTGGAGGTGGGGCAAGTCCTGGAGACAGGGGGGTCTCCTCCATCCAAGCATGTCCAGTCTAACAGACCTGCACCCACAGGGTGCTCAGGGCTCTGATGGGGGTGTGGGATGAAGCATGGGGGCTGGAGGGTACTGAGCCAGAGTAGGGCCCCCACTAGCTGGGGAGGGGGGAGTAGAGGAGGCTTCCAGGAGGAGTGTTTATTGCCCATGCTGCACATTGGAGGGGGTGTCAGCACCTTGAGGAGGGCACTGAGCCTGAGGGCCGACGGGCAGAGGCTGCGTTCACTCCTCTAAGGAAGGTTCAAAGCCGAGGGATATGGTGGCCCCCCCTGCCCTGTGCCCGTTGCTCCATGTGCTGCTGGGCTTCCTCCCTCCACTTTCTCCCACCATCCCTGTCTCAAGCCTCACCCTGTCCTCTTCATCCTTGACCTCTCTAGAACCCCCTTCTGAAACCCAGCTGAACCCCAGACCCTGCCACGCTCCTTCCTCCATGGTGCCCCTGGCCCTCAGGTAAGGCCCAGACTCCCCGTGGGCGGGGAGACGACCAAAGCCTACCTGCTCCCAGGCCTGCCAAGCTCCCCAGCCTTCGAGAGGCAGAGAGAAGCGAGGCCGGGGGCGTGGGGGACCAGCTGCCTCCTCCGGATGGGGCAGGCGGAACTTCCTGAGATAAGGGTGGCCGACAATGGGGGACTGTGTGGCGCGGCCTATCTCCCGGGCAGAGGAAATGAGTGGCCTCCGCACCATTAATCCGCTGAGGCCTGCAGCATCCTCTCAACGGGTGACCTGGGTTGGGGGGGGTAGGTGTTTCCAGCCCCCACCCGCTGTCCTGGTCAGAGCCTCTGGGCCTGTCACTCAGGCCTGCCTCCTTCCAGGACCATACATAGAAGTAGGGGGATGGGGACAGGGACAGAACGAGGGGGCTACTAGGGTTGGGCCTGGGTTGGCTGCCTGACTGAGCAACCGTCTGTGGAGATGGGAAAGGGCCCCACCCCTTCTGGGCCCCTGCCCCTCACTGGCTGGTCCCTGGGCTCCTGCCTTCGCGGCTGCTCTGGAAGACTGAGGACACGTGCCTGTAATTTTTGTCCTTCTGCCTTCTCAGCACATGGGCCTTGGGACACATATTTCACCCAAATCGGGGGGATCTGATGGCGGGATTTGGGGCAGCCAGCAAGGCTGCTAGCAGAAATGTCTAGGCTGTATGACTGTTACAACCACTGCAACTAAAGTCAGTGAGGAGAAGACAAGCTCTGCGCTCTTCTGGGCCTCAGTTTCCCCTTCTGCACCATGAAAGGGTAAGACTCGATGACCATCCTGCAGAGGATGGGCTCCTGTGGTCAAGGACAGGTGTGAAGCCATGGAGCCCCTATAGGTCCCCCATCCCAGAGCTCCCCCTCAGCCACCAACCAGTCGTGTGAATCTGGGCGGATCCCTTCCTGCCTTGGGGTCTCGGATTTCCTGTCCATAGCATGGGCCCCCAGGCAGCCAGCTCACAGGAACCCCGTGACAATGGATGCAAACAGGGCCCTGTAGTCTACACAGGGAGCGTCAGTGTCTCTGAAGTAGCCTGGCCAGGGATCCATGCCCAGGGCCTAGGCTCTGAGTCCTGCCTTCTTTGCCTGCTCAGCTCCCCATTTCCCGCCTCTCACTCTTGCCGACTCTTGGATGGTCACCCGCAGGGAAAGAGGTCAAGGTTCCCAACCCAGGAGACATTGAAACCAATGGACTGGACCCATGGAGACCTGTAGATCACCACGGCCAGCCCACTCACGGCTCAGATAGGGAAACTGAGAAAACAGAGGCTGAGAGTCACCGAAGTCACACAGCCAGCAGATAGTAGAGAAAAGCCTGGAACGCAGATATGTTTCTCATGCATTGCTGTAGTCTGGGACGCTAGGCCTGGAAGGGCCTTTGGGGCTCAGGTGCAGATCGTCTGAATTCTCTCCTTGCTCGGAAGGAGAGACTGAAGCCTAGGAAGGAGGAAAGCCTAGCCCACGGTTGCCCCAAGAGCCGTCTGGAACCCTGACCTCCTGACTCCAAGATCCCCTCTGTCCCACTGCTCCTGTGGCCCTTCTGGGTTGAGGAAGCCCCTCCTGTCCCTGCCCCACCCCCTGCCACGTGCTATTCCCACTCACAGTGAGAGAGCAATGACTTAGAGGTCAGAGTGGAAACAACACCAACCAATACCTATGGGTGTGAGCCCTTTCCACCCACCGGGAAAGTTCTGTTCAGGTCAGCCCACCCCGCAGGACGCCCTTCTGCACCACTCAGTGCTCCTGCTCCCTTCCAAGGGTCCTTCCTTCGGGAAGTAAAAATACTGGAACGAGGAGGAGGAAGCAGGTGGCTTTGTCCCAGGAGTGTGTTGCCTCAGCCCTGGGGTCCCTGAAAGACACCCTGCCTGAGTCCCAGGGTGGAGGTGGGACCGCACGCCTGCTGAGGGGAAGGGGCTGGGGCTGGTGGCAGGCGGGCCGGGGGAGCCACTTGACTGTGCTTCCCTGGTGATGGAAGGGGAAGGCACAAAGGAGGGAGAGTCGGGCGGAGAAGGGCCTAAAAGAGGGAAGAGTGGGCAGTGGAGCCCAGGGCTGGGATGCAGGAAGTCTCTTCTGTGGGGCAGGCCAGGAGCCGGGAGTAAGAACAGAAACAAATAGAGATGAGTTTGGCTGACCGGAAGTTAGGACACGTTCCCTGCGAACCACAGAGGGTCCTGGCTGATGAGTGGAGTACCTTGAGGGACAAAGGCTTGCTGCCAAGAGGGGAGGGAGAGGGAGCCGCCCAAGGTCTATAGAAATGTTACTGCTGAGGGCAACGCAGGCGGATCCAGACCCACGGCACTCACGGCCCTGGTCACAGCTGACACTTAGATAGTGACCCAGGCAGCCTGACTCCAGAGTCAGCTCTTTACTGTTACAATCTCCACTCCATAGCAGCTCCCAATATTTTAGAGAACTTAGGGAGTGCCAGGCACCGCACCGAGCCTTTTACGAGTGTTAACTCGTTTAAGCCTTCTAACATCCCCATGAGGCGGGTATGACTGCTTACACACACAGACACACTCGGACACACCTGGGTACACGGACACACAAATGGGCCACAAAACGATGCACATGGGCATGCACAGACACACAGACAAGTGTGCATATTCAGATAGGCACAGGGTCATGTCCAGCCTGAGGGAGCGTGTGGCGGGGGAGGGGTGGGGAGCAGCCCAGGATGGAGAGCCCTCACCAACGCGCTCACTGTCAATCATTCCTCACCTCCCCACCCTCTTTCTCTAGCAGGCGCCACACCCTTCCGGTCTGCACCTCCCTCGGACTAAAGATCCCTTGTTAACAATCTTCAGACTACCCTCCCTTGCTCCCCAAAACCCTGATTCACCCCTCCTGTGGGAGTGGAAGGACTGAGAAATCTAAGTCCCAGGTCTTTATGCTGGAAGATTTCAGGCCCTCGCCTCCCGTGTAGGTAGGCTGATCGGTGTTTGGACCTCCCCACCTCTTCCCACACCCTGCCTGCAGCCCAAGCACTCCCGAGAAGGGGCTCCCAGAGCTGGGCAGGGGCAGCTGGAGCGGAGCAAGGCCCCTCCAGCGTCTGACTGGGGCCCGTGGGGCAGTTCCGGTGGACTCCAAGTTCGTCATCCCTGGGCGGTGCTAGAAGACTAGCCAGGAGAAAGGGGGCCTCTGCTGTGCTGCCTGCCTCTCCTCGAGCCTCGCTCCCTCATGGAGGTCTTTCCTCCCCTCTGGGGCCCTGGAGATCACTGGCTGCCTCCCTCCCCACCCCCAAGCCACCCGATTGCACCGACTAGATCTCCCTGCAGGGGGCCTCCCCTGAGCTACAGATTCTATCACGTTTTTTTCCTGCCCCGTGTCCAGATCCAGTCCCTGCCACCCATCAAGGCATCTCCCATTCACCCATCTACCCATTGTACGCACCTACCCATTCACTCACCCATGCACTGTAACCATGCATTCATTCACGCAGTTAGCCATTGTGTTCGTCCTGCCTTCATCTAGCATCTATGAGAGATGCCAAAGTAAGCGTCATGGACATAAAACCCCTGCTGTGCGGGTGCCCTCACAGGACTGGTGAGGTTCCAGTGAGCTAATAGCCGTGGGTGTTGTAAATATTACGTGCAAACCGCTGGGGCCTGTGTCCCAGACAGGCTTATTCCTCATTTCTAGAGCATCAAGCACTGTGAGGCAGGCGCCCTGAAGGCTTGGAGCTGCTGGTGCCTTCTAGGAATCCAAGAATTCTGTCTGTTTGGAGAGGTGAGGAGGGGAGGGCCTGGGGGTGAGCCTGGAGGGAAGACAGGGCTGGGCGCAGGAGATCTGACTCTGTTCTGTGGTGATGGATGGCAAAAAAAAGGATTTCCGGTGGGGAGTTAGGGGACCAGGTCTGCATGGCAGCTGGCGTGGATGGCCTTGCTGTCTCCATCAGAAAATTAGAGGCCTCTAAAGTACCAGAGGCTACCGGAGGCGAGGGCCGCTGAGCCCCGTCGGTGGAGGAGGGGCGCTCTGGTGCTCCCTCAGAGTCGGGGTCGGAAGCCAGAGCTGTCCAGAAGCACCAGACCTGTGGGCACGGTCCTTTCCCCACCCGGGCCCACGGTGCAGCCTGACACAGGAGAGGCCTCTGAGCTGATCTCTTTTTTAAAAAACTAAAAATGTCAATGATTTTAGTGACTTTAGGCACAGTTGGGTCCAGAGCCTCAAAGGAAGTCATCGGTCTCTTGACTTCTGCTTTCCTTTGCTTTGCCTTCAAAGATTCTCAGAAGATTCTCTTTATGGAGAAGCTTCTGGCTGCTCCAAGCTCACAGCTTACCAGCAACGTCAAAAGGAAAATTCCAGCAAAGTCCTGGAGTGACGTCATTGGCTCTGACTGTAGGTCCAGGGTGCTCTGATTAGGCGGGTGTAGGACCAGTACCCACCACTTTAGGGCTGAAAGAGTCAGCCCACGGACCAAGGGGCTATTCCCAGAAGAAGGGGGAAGGACAACACAAATGCCAGCTGTCCCCAAGTCATTTCGCTTCATGCTTCAGGTTCTTAAGGCCAGTTATTCAGACCTTCCTCCCAGCTAGGCATTAGGTGATCACACACAGTGGGGGGATCCGAGGGGCCCCAGGCCAGGCTAGGAGAGGCAGGTGGGGATCACACTGCAGCCGATGCCATGCTGGGTGGCAGGCTCTGGAAGCTGAGACTTCTCTGCCGAGCCTGAGGGAAATGAAAAGGAACCAGACTGAGGAAAGAAAAGGAGATCGGGGACACAGTGTCCCCACCAGCCACTCCATAGGAGCCCCAGGATAGGGCGGGGCCCGGCTGAGAGGGGAGGGCGCAGGAGGCTGGGAGGGCCCCGCTGTGCAGGGTGCTCAGTCTCCACGGGGGGCCAGCTGAGGGGTGAGTGGGCGGTAGATCCGGGCATGCGGCTGCATCTGCCCAGACAGAGCACCTTTTTCTAACTTTCACAAAGGCACCATAGAGGCTTGCTGGGGCCCTGGACCCACGGGAGAGCAAAAGGGGCCCTGGAGCGGATTCGGGAGCTAAGAAGGCAGAAGCCTAGAAGAGCCCATGACTGTCTATCTCTTGTTCTCTCAGAACACAACCTGGGCCGTGTGGCTTAGTTGGTTGGAGTGTCATCACGTGCACCAGAAGGTTGTGGGTTTGATGCCTGGTCTGGGCGTGCACTGGAGACACACAATCGATGTTTCTCTCTCTCTCTTCCTGCACCCCCACCCCCATCCTCTCTCCCTCTAAAATCAATAAACATATCCTTGAATGAGGATTTAAAAAACAACAACAACTTGATTTCCCTCTGGGCAAGGAGTAGGGAGGAGTGTTTACGGAGCTTTCTGAGGACACCTAGAAAATGGGGCTGCAGTGGAGACCCCAGCTGATTCTGGAATCCCCGCTTAATTCCGGCACCGGGTGGCCCACGGCAGAGCTGCTGCCATGCTGGCACTATCAGGCCATTCCCAGGTGAGCCATCTGAAAGGCAAGGCATTGGATGAGATGGTGACCACACCTGTGCGTGCCTCCAGGAGGCCCGCAGGGGCCCAGCTCAGCGTCGGGCCTGGCCTCATCCTGCCACTTTGTGGCAGTGGCATCTCACTGTCCCTGTCTGTGGCTCAGTGTCCTCATCTAAACAGAAATGGTACCTGAGGCCTGCTCTCTGAGCCTTCCCTAACTCTCAGATCTGAACCCCTAACCTGTGCACACATTTCCTTCCATCACCTCATCTGATTTCATTCCCACCAGGATTAGGCAGAATGGCATCAGCCCCATTTGACAGGGAGAGAAACTGAGGCTCCAAAACTGAGCCCGACACCACAGTGCCCCTGAAGCCCGGGGTTGCCTCCCTGCCCCTTGGCGCCTCGTGGCTGCCGTGAGCAGGACCAAGTGCCCTCCCTGCCGGAAGGCTGTGGTGGGGAAGCTCGGGCAGGCCTGGAGCTGGAGCGGAAAGGGGTTCCGGAGGGCAACAGATCCCCCAAGGTGAATGGGGGAGCTTTCCACATGATTTCTGGGGAGCTCCTACTTCCCCTGCATACTGCTTTCCCCCACCAACTTGCTCCCAGCCTCCTGTCTTCTCCACACCCCAGACCCCAGAGGCCCAGTCTGGATGCTGGAGGGACGCCACAGACCACGCCAGGCCCAGGGCCCAGCACTGTGCACGTGTCGCTTCATTTAAGCCTCTCAATGGCTCTGTGAGGTGCAGGAGTTTATTCCCAGCTTACAGATGTGAAAACAGAAACCCAAAGAGGTAATGTCAGTGCTTCAAGTCACAGTTAGCAAATGCTGACCCTAGGTGAAGAATCTGCTCCTAACAACTCTGTTATCCTACCTTCTGGCCAACATGGCCCACCGGGGTCTCCCTCGGAGCAGGTGAGGCAGGCCTGGCCCTGCAGCACCCACAGCATGGGGCCAGCTCAGCCCTGTCCTCTGCAGCCACAGAGGTCCCCACCCTCAGGCTGGGCAACCCGGGGTCCCACCCAGACAGCTCTAAGCCTGGGGTGTTTTTGCAGCTCTAAAAACAGAAAGGGGAGCCTCTGCTGGACCTGACATGGGGCCCCAGCCTGGAAGGGCCAAAGCTCCCAAGTTGCCTCTGGGGGTCCTGGGGTTTCCAGCCCCCAGTCTTGTCCCCGGCAACTCCATCTGCATACCTCTGGTTCCTGGGGACCCGCTTTGTGTGCAGAGATACAAAGAAACTCCGGGTAGGGAGTATCTGGTTTGGCCCTCTCCCAGTCCTCCCTGCTCAGCCCTGGTCTCCACCATATCAGGGACACTCAGGGCTGGGAGGGCCCTGGACACCCCTGAGTGCAACTCCACCGCCAGAAGGGGAAATTGGAGCTCTGCGAGGGGCCCAGACTGGCCCAGAGCCACACGGCCTGGGGACCCTGTTCTGTTCCCTCTCCCTTCTGCCAAGCCCTCCACCCGAGCTCAGCCACAGTGGGACTCAGCCTGGTTTTAACACCCCAAGAACAAAGGGGCTCCCACTTCCCCCGAGACCTGGAGAGGCTGAGGGAGAAGAGGAGCTCCAGATAGAGAAATCAGGTCTGCAAAAGCCTAGAGGTGTGAGGGGAGGGCTGGGTGTGGTGCGGATAACTAGACCCTTCGGGCCAGCCCAGGAGAACTGTGTGAACTTCCAAGCCGGAGCCAAAACTAACAGAGGTGAGGCAAATGCCCCAGGCGCCCTCCCTGCCACCTTTCCCACCCTCACGCTACCATCACCCAAGGCTTTCTCAGCCCATCAGTCAATAGACCGAGACTGGGGTCTGAACTTGCGGCACCATCTTTTGCGTCTCATCTACCAGAAAAGAGTCCCCCGAGGGGCATCTACTTCAGCCTTTAAGGAGACCTGGGTCACACCGCTCTGAAGGTGTGCTCTGTGGGGAGTGGGGCCCTGGGCTACAGGAAGAGGGGGGCTGGCTATATCAGGGGTGCATGTGCATGTTTTAGTTCCCAGTTTTCTCATCAGTGAAGCGATCAGTGAGCTGGGGACTCTGCATTCTGTCCTGCCTGTGTTAGACTCACCACCAAAAAGCGTGAGGAGATTAGTGGCTGCTTGCCAGGGGCTGGGGCAGAGGGAATGGGAGTGGCTGCTTAATGGGTACAGGGTTTCCTTTTGGAGTGAAAAGAACATTCTGGAACTAGAGAGTGGTGATGGTTGCACAACCCTGTGAAAGTCATGAATGGTAACTTTTACGTTTTGTGTTTTAAAACAATCAATTTTTTAAATGAAGAGAGGACTAAAAAAAAGTTGTGAGAACTATTGTAATAAAAAAGGAGGGCTCTGACGGCTGCCGTTCATCGCAGGCCTACTGACTGCCGAACGCAGGGTGCAGACAGGCAGGTGACATGGCGGCGGGCTTGGGGTGGAACCGCCGGACTAGTCAGCAAACCTTGAGCCCTTGGGAGAAGGGGTGGGGGCTGTTTCTCTAGACCTGGCGGGAGGACAGCGAGGCACAAACAGAAGGGACCCCCTCAGAGCTGCAGACAGCACTGTACTTCAGGAGGGCATGGGGAGTGCATGCTGTTTGCTGCTCACCTGCAAACCCCCTGCCTGTCTGGGGTACCCTCCCCCGAATGAGCCCTGGCAGGAAGCAGGGCCCCAGGTCTCTGTCTGGTCTCAGTCCCCTCGACCCCACCCCTCCCTGTAACAAGGGTGTGGCAGGGGCCAGGCTCAGCCAATGGGGCTTCCTGGCTGGGGCTTTGCATCTTCGAGTGACCTCAGTGCCACAGAGGCAGTGGGGCAAAGGTGGAGGAAGAAAGAAGTGAGCAAATTTATTCATTCAAGAAATTTTTACTGAGTGCTTACTACACATCGGGTCAGAGCAAATGACTGACTGACTGAGAAGATCAGTGGGTGCGTGGGTATGTTGGCAGCTGGCACTTGCTGAACCGCAGGAGGCTGCCAGGTGGGGCTGAGGGCTAGGCAGGAGACCCTGGTGGACACAACCGGGAGGGGTCCTGGCTTCATCACCAGGGTGTCTATTAGTCTTCTCTTTCAGAGGCCAAGCTGGGGGTCTGGGCCAGCGCAGGCTGCTTGCCCCATAAAAGTTCTGATTTATGCTGCAGCTGCCTATTGACCATGATGTCCCTTGTGCCTTTTATTTATTTGTGAGAGCCAGGTTGGGACCTGCCTCCTCTGTCCTTCCCGGCTCCATGTGTTCCAACCCTACACAGTGAGGAAGACGGATGCCTTGGAATTATTTTGCATGAAACAGCCGTGGAAAACTATTTGGACCACATTTGATTTCACCTCTTGTTCAGACACAATTTGTTAGCCTGAAGCATGCAGCAGTGGGGAGCCCAGAGGAGCAGATGTTCAGGGAGGGGTCTGCCCAGGCAGGGGTGGCAGCTCTGCAGGGCAGCGGCAGAGCACTGCTTCTGCCGCCCGGGCTTGGCCCTGAGCCCGCCAGCACCTCTCAAGATTGGGAAGCTCAGGGAGCCCTGTCTGGGCCTTGGTTTCCCCCATCTTGAATACTATGGATGAGGACATCTACTACCTGGAGCTGCCGTGAGGACGGAATGAAGTAGTTCAGAGCAGGCACTTAGCATAGTGCCTGGCCCACCGTCAATAAATGTTTGCTATTATTTCTGGAAGAGATGATTGTTCAAGAAAGGTTTTAAGAACAAGTAGAAGTGACCCGGATGAAGAGGTGTGTTTTGTGGCACAGCACGAACAAAGATGGGGAGGGGAGAACCACAGCTCCCGGTGGTGCTGCTGGCACAGAAAGGAGGAGGCAGGCAGCAGCAGAGAAGATGATGCCGGAGAAGTCGGTGGCTCCATGATGACATGTCGTGGATGCCAGGGCAACAGGGAGCTGCAGAAGATGAACTGGGGAGAGACGTGATCTGATTCCCCTTTTGTAAAGAGCACCCGGGCTGCAGAGTCTGCTCTATGGCCCCCGTATACATTTGCTAGGGTAGCCATAGCAAAGGGCCACACCTGGCTGGCTTAAAGCAACAGCAGTTTATCCTCTCAAGGCTCTGGAGGCTAGATGTCCAAAATCAAGGTGTTGGCAGGGCCATACTCTCTCTGCAGGTCCTAGAGATGAATGAAGCCTTCCTGGTCTTTTCCTGGCTTTGGGGGTGACCAGCAACCGTTGGCCTCCCCTGACTGGCAGCTGCATCACTCCACTCTGCCTTTGTTGTCAGGTGGCATCCTTATCTGTGCATCTGTCTCCTCATAAGGACACGGGTCATACTGGACTTAGGGCCTACCCCACTCCAGTGGGACCTCATCTTAACTAATTCCATCTGCGAAGACACTATTTCTAAATAAGTCATATTCACAGGCACCTGGGGTCAGGATTTCCACACATGGGGGTGGGCACCATTCAACTTGAATCTGTCCCCAGTACCCCCTCTGTCTTCAGGTCTTCAGTCATCAGGAAGCCCAGGGGCTCTGGGCCCCAGGACCTATTCAGCGAGGGGGTTCCTCTTGTTGGTTGGAAGCAATGA
>PVJI01014698.1:0-43227 GCA_004026765.1 Micronycteris hirsuta
GCCCAAGAGCCCAGGAGACGAGAGAGTAGGAGGGCTAACACAAGACAAGGCAGGTACAGTGGCACCTCCAGGGGCTGGTTTACTGGCTGGCACGTGGGAAGTCTGCTGGCAGAGGGGAAATGGCAGGCAAAAACTCTTAGAGACATTCTTAGAGACACCAGGAAAATATAATATACATTGCGTTTCACTGGTTGGCTAACTCAGCATGCATTTGACAATAAA
Organism: Micronycteris hirsuta; assembly: GCA_004026765.1. Taxonomy (NCBI): domain Eukaryota; kingdom Metazoa; phylum Chordata; class Mammalia; order Chiroptera; family Phyllostomidae; genus Micronycteris; species Micronycteris hirsuta. The sequence goes on from PVJI01014698.1 coordinate 223, forward strand.
TAACTTGTCATAATCTAATCATCAGTGTCGCTTCTTTCACGGTGGTATATAAACAATGGTGTCTCTTACAACCAATGACGTCTTAGAACCTGTGAAATCCAGTAGGCCCCATCTTTGCTTTTGGACATGGGTGTGTGATCACGTGATGCTGGGGGTTGCAGCAGCCACTCTGAGGATGGCAGAGGAGAAATGTGGAAAGAACCCGGGTCTCTTCGAGGAGATCTTCTCCCCATCAGATAGATTAAGAAACTGAGAACAGGGCACTGGGGTGACTTTCCCAGAGTCATGTGGATGATTCTAGAGTAAAGCTGAGATTTTAACACCCAGGTCCTTCACTGGCCTGTTTACAGCTCCATCTGCTAATCTCTTCCCACGTATCTCTCCTAGTCTTTGGTTGCCTGAAACTTGAGGTTTCCTGAAAGCAATCTGTTTTCTCATGCTTCTGTTAATTTGAACATTTTAGAAAAGTTGGCCAAAAAAGAGGGAAGCAAACAAGCCCATTAAAAATTTATAACAGAGAAAAGCACAGCAATCTGGGCCTTATCCCCAGTCTTCCTTTAAATGAAAACTTTATATATATTTAAGGTCTACACCCCCAGCCTTTTAAGATTCAGTTGATGGAAAGCAACACCATCTTTTCTTTAAAAATACTCTGGTGCCGCTGTCAAAACCAGAGCACTGGGCTGCATGAAGACGCGCTGGTCAACAAGGCAACAGCCCTCACATCAGGTGCCCGCCCGTCCGAAGAGGTTCTCTAGGGTCACGCTGGACAGTGGACGGCAGCGAACACCAGCCCTCAGCCTGCATAGACCCGGTCAGCCCCCAAGGTCACAGCTGCCTAGCGACTCTCCCGCAAGTGACAGTAAGATGTTTACATTGGCTGGCTTTGGCTCCTCTCGCTTTCACTTGGCAAGTATTTCGGCTCCGGTAAATCACTAAATGTCAGTGGAAGTCTGAAAAATCAGAAAACGATGTCTCTATAATAATCCGAGCCCTGATTGTTCCAAGAGAGGGAAAATGATTTATCCCCAACTTTGCCGATACGGCCAAGCATCAAAATAAAAATCCAAATGATCCAGAGAAATCTACAGATGAAGCAACTTAATGACTCAGTAAATTACTGCCCAAGAGAAAGGACTTTTTAAAAACCCACTTGGGCATGAAAACACTTTACAGAGGTGAAGTAGCTGGTTTCTGCATGTGGGTGCCCCCAGCGTCTGTCCATCTGCTGGCGGTGGGTAATCTGGGTGCCACTTCGCATCTTTACCAGAGTATCCCGTGGGTTATTTTTAAAGATTTGCATTTATTTTTAGAGAGAGGGGGAGGGGCAGAGGGAGAGAGGGAGAGAAAAACCCATGTGAGAGAGAAACACCAATCGGCTGCCCCTCGCACACACCCCAGCCAGCGACCCAGGCATGTGCCCTGACCTGGAATCGAACCGGCGATCTTTTGCTTTGGCTGTTGACATCCAACCAACTGAGCCACACTGATCAGGGCTCCTGCAAGTGAAATAAGACAATACCCCCAATGCGCCAATCTCCCCCCATCAAGGTAGCAATCATTGTCTTTTTATCTCTTTACACCTAGCATCGTGTTGCAGCCTCCCCTTGATGAGAAGAGGAAAGCTGCATAGATTTAGGACTTCCTTTCCAATAAATGACTCAGAGTGAAAATTAAACCAATGGCTTTTCGTCTGGATACTCCAGGGAAGCCCGACATAGAGAAGCCGGACCACTCAACAGCAGCCTCTGTCCCTGTTGCTCCTGCCCCTTAGCGGGACCTGGCATTGGCGTGTGGCAGAGGTCCTCCGTCCTACATTTCTCCCAGTTCTCCAATGGCACAGAACTAAGTAAATATTTATGCATGTGTGCAAGAGTATGACAAGCCACCTGCTGGCAGGTTCATGAGATACGGTTTTCCGAGGAGATCAATTGCAGGGGTTTAGTTCATTATGTCCTAAGCAGAACTGAGGGGGAAAAAGTGAGAATATGATAGTGGCTGTAAGTGCACTTGGGGTCCTTGGCTGTGAGGGAGCTGCCAAGTGGAGAAATATATTAGTCTTGCTTTTCTACCAGCCTCTTCATGAAGTAATCACTTAAATGGGTTCTCGGAGTTCAGGGAATTGGAAGAGCAGCAATAATAAGAGAAATACCTTGAGTTTTCTTGCAAGGCACTCTTGCAAGGGCTTTGCGCACATTATTACATTTTCGAGGCCTCCAAGTCCCTGCACTTCCACCCCCCGAGCCCCCAGAGGATGTTAGCCTCGCGGGGAGGAAATCTTCCCTGACAAGCAAGGGAGAAGGAAAGCAGAGGATGTGAGACTCGCCTGATGTGGTTCCTGCAACTTCTGGAGCCCAGGATAACTCGGAGCTATTTTTGAGCTTGAACCTCATCTGCCTGTCGCGTGAAGCTCTGTGTTAATTATGACACTTCAGTGAAAATGAGCCTTCTGACAACCTCAGGCTTGAGAATGGGAGGAGGAATAGAGGCTACTCCAATCATAGGTCATTAGCCCTAATTAATGCCCACCTCCTGCACTTGGTGTCTAGACACAGTCACCCCACTATCTGGGGGCGTGGGGGAAGAACTCAATTCACTCTGTGGCACAGGGACCAACCGTACTAACCCTGTCACTTGCGGGTCCCCAGAGAACATGATCTTTCAGGCAAAGAAGCAATTTATACGCAATAACCAGGAGGAACACATAATCCTGTGTTTCTCTTTTGAAACTGTCTTTTGACATTTTTGTGGCATATCTTCTTTTAAGATGCTTCTTTTAAATTTGCTTGATAAAGCAAATTTAGCACGCTAAATGATTTCAGCCTCAGAAGCATCCTCCCAGGGTAGAAATTTTCTCATGTGATCCTCTTTGAAATAACCTCCTCCTACTTGCTCTGAGCTTATAATTCACCTACCTGCACTTGGGGTTCTTAGAAGTCCCCCTGCTTATTAACATGCCCGGTGACTGCCTGTCCTACCAGAAGATAAGTTTCCAGAGGACACAGACTTGTGTGGTTTGCCGCTGAATCCTCAACACTTGGTGTGCGACTTAGCATAACACCAAAAACCTATGTCTGATGAATAAATGAATGAATGAATTAGTGAGTGAATAGAGAATCACATGTCTAATGAATGTGTAGGAATATCCGAGCTCTGAAGAAAGTTAACATATCTTAGTATGTAACCAATTAATATGTGTGGACAGGGAAGACAGAGAACAGTGGCTACAAGGGTACGTAAGACACTGCCTTGAACTTCAAAGAGTCTGCAACTTAGTAGGCTCCAAAGGACATGCACACGAACACACACATATACACACAATTCCCTTTTAAGAGCTCTTACAATCATGACTATTAAGACATTATAAGTTACCAGGAGACATTAAGTGGTCCAAATCTCAAAGGACTAGTTTTGTCGTGGAGAGAGTGAGAGCAAACACAAAACATATCCAATAACGAATGCCAGTTGCACCTGCGTGTGAATCCTGACCTGGTGAACCCCAGCGGGAAACGGCTGTTATCACCCCTTTAAACGTCTCCAAGGCTTCCTCCTTCCTCCCCTCCCACGCCCTCCCCAGTACGGGGACAGCCTTGGCCTGAACCCAGGAAGGGCGTGTTCCTCACGACAGCTCTGCAGGTGACTATCTGTGTGCAGGTGACCTCAAGAGTGGGGAAATCCTTCATCTCCGTCACCTATTCAAGGCCAGCTATTTTTTTTACCTTTATGTTCTTCAGAGCACTTAACACACTCCCAGTTTGCAATACATTACAATTAGTGACAGCGGCATCATTATTCTGGGTTTTATTATGAGAGGCATTAATGTTTAATGTTTGCCGTACTCGGATATGTGTGGAAGACTTGAAATGTGTTTAATATCGGTAACTTCCACCTTCGGAGCTCCAGGGATGGCCTAGTGGGGAGATAACCAAAGAACCCACTGGGCAGAAAAAGGCAGCGAGAGAGAACCGCACCCTGAGGGGGAGAGCTCTGAGCTGAGAAAGCATGTCTGCCCTGGAGGATCTGAGGCCCATCGGGGCCTTCTGCTGCAGGGTAGTGGTCCTCCCTGCACCCCAGAAGGCCTCTCTGCACCCCAGAAGGCCCCAGCCTGGCAGGGCACACGCGAAAAACCCCCAAGATAAACAGGCTCCGAAAGATTGATGCTGTGCTTAGAAATGCACATTCTTAAAGGGAGCTGAGGAAGAATTTCCCCAGAGTGAGGAGGCAGGAGGTCAAAGGGAAGAGGGTCCCAACTCCATCCCTCCTCATGTCTCCTGGCTGCAGGACTTCTTGGGGCTATAAAGTGTGGTGATTCCCACCAGTTCCAGGCTGACGGATCCCCTCCCCTGCTTCCTTGCCCAGGTCAGTCAAGACTGGGGAAGAAGCTTTTCCTTGTCCACATGGGAAGCTGTTGGTGGGGATGAGCGGCCCGGGTGCAGGTTCCACCCCGACTCTCTGAAATTAGGCCCTCTCCACTCTGCCCAAAGGACAATGGCCCCACGTCTCGCTGATGGTGATTCACCCTGAGCAGAAGCTGCAGCTGCACCTTCACAAATGAGGGTGGGATGCACCCGAATGGGCCCTGGTGCTCGGCCAAAATCTGCTCCTTTGTTTGAGCTGCGGCCACCGAGAGACTGAATAATCCAAGTCCCACTTCCACATCATTCCTGGGACCCGTGAATGTATGTATGTGTGACCGGCAACTGTGTCACCATCCATGTCACTAGCTCTTCTGGTCAAGGTAAAGCCGGCAGTCAAACAAGACAAAACAAAACTGCAAGCCATGCCGTTTGAATGTGTTAACATCGGAATACTATTTTGCAGACACAGGAAAGCACTGCACCTGGACCCTGGAGTGAGAAAATCTCCTTGTGGGCTTTATGTGTCGAAATTCTACTGGTCCGTTATGGTCTAAACACACGTTTATCACTGCAAGGGGAAAATGCTTCAGAAATTAATGGTGATTGTGAAAGCGGTGAATGTTAGGAACAAAACTAATTATTTAGAGCTTTTAAACTGCTAAATAAATGGACAAATGAACGGGGTTAATAGGAGCATCCTCTCCAGACGGCTTTCGGAGAACACCGCACCCCTCTGCAACCTCAGACGGCTACGACAATGCAAACCATCCCAGGCTCAGTAACGGAGATGAGCCAAAATATTTCTAATCCGGGCTACTAAAAAAAAAAAAAAAAAATTGGCATTTATCATGCCAAACAAAATAACACTGAAGAAATGTACCGGCTATTCGGTTATTTACTCTCTTGTTGGCCAGGCTTCGGACGACGCCACCCACCAGCAGAGCTCCAGCGCAGCTTCGGGACCAGCTGCAGAGCCCGGAGCCCCTGGGCCAGCCTGGCCGGCGGAGCTGCCACCGCGCCGTTCCCGCGCCAGGTCGAACTGAAAACAGGGCCCCTGAACCTTTCCGTGATAAGATGTTTGGTACAACTAAAGTTTTAATACAAAAAGTGTTATTTTAGACTTGTAACCCAGAAGTTCATTCGCTAATGGTAATGTCCGGCTTCAGCCGGACGGCGACTTTAACACAGGACTGTTCACCGGTAGTCCGCCGTGAGCATTCCACGCAGCTCCGCTCTCCGCAGGGAGTAGTGGCCTCTTGCCAAGGAAGTCTGCGCAGAGAGCCTGCACTGTGATCAAAGGCACGCTCCAGGCCCCGGCTCCCCACCCAGCCTCCCTTGATGGTAAGCTCCTACCATGCACGTTGCACGGATGTCTGCCTCCCTCAAGCTCTGCACGCCCAGTGCACGTTTCTACCTTCCCAGCCCGGGGCCCCGCCCAGGGCACTGGCAACAGCGCCTCCCCGCCAGGCTCCTGCGCAGAGGCTCCGGCCGTGCTCCGCGCCCCTGCACAACTCACGTGTCCGGGGTTCGCCCACTGTTTTCTCATCTCCCTCAAGCTGGTCTCCCGCCCCCAGGACAGAGAGACCCGCCCTTGCGGGGAAGCCCAAGGGACAGACCCACAAGCCTGTCTTCACCTGGGCTGTGACATACTCTACATTTTTACTGACCTCGAGGATGGAAAACGCTGTGGACTGGGAGAGCCAGTGTCTTCCTTTCATTGCGTCGATATCAAAAGAAACGCTAATTCTCCTACATCTGGGGTCCCCACCAGACCCAGAAGGAGGGCGGCGGGTTCCCTCGGATGGGGCGGCGGGGCCGCTTGGACACACTTACGGGACCCAGCCCACCGGCCGTTCTGCCCATCAGGCCGCCCCCCCAGAGTGCCTCCACCTGCCGCTGCGCGGGCTTGCCTGTGCCACCTACAGCAGTAAACATGCCAGCGTAATTAATGTCTTAACAACTTATTACAATCCTCAGATAATTAATCACAAAAGCTAAACATGCTGTCTCATCCTCCTAATGTGCTAATGCTCTAATTATTACGCCTCAATTAAGAGGAAGTCAGTGCTCCTTGCTTATAAGTGCATGGTTAATAAGGGCTCCTTCGCGGCTCCAGCAAGCAGCACTAGGTGCCGGCCGGGAGGAGGTGGGGAGGCCTTTACCACGGAGCTGTGTAGGCAGCTTCCGGCAAGAAACTGGCAGCTTCTTCTTGCGGAATTTCATCCTTGGATGAACGTTGAGTTCTGAGAATCTACCGGGGCTTCGAGATGTCTCCCGGATGGGGAGACACTGTTCCAGGAGAAGGTGTGAGCCGGCGCTGGAGTGTGTGTGTTTCCAGGGATTGTGAGCTAGAGAACAGTCGTTCCCTTGAAGAGATTCATAAGTGAGTGAGTGTGTGTGGTCCGTGTGACCGGCTACCTCCCGGCAAACCCACAGCCCAGTGTGCTTGGACATAGGGAGGGGCTCAAGGAGCGGTGGGTCTCCCTCTAAGTTAGGTTACCGTTGCCCCCAAATGTCTTTACTAGTGGCTTCCTGCTTTTGAAAGATATTTTACAGTTATTTTAAATAGACTTTACATTGCCACCCAGGATATACACACCCATCACTACACAACACTGAAACCAAGTTTCCCAAAAATAAAACCCGCATTTGTGAAGGCATTTTGATATTTTATGGTCTATTTTATCCCATTTTTAACATGCCAGTTGCGACTCACAAAATGGATCTCATAACCCACTGACACACCCCAATCCAGAGAAGAACAATGGTCTAGAAGCTAAACAGCCCACAAAGGAGGTCCCCCTTCGTCTAAGCCTCTCAAATGACTGAGGCTAAGATCTGGCGTCCTTGTCCTGAGGGTCATGTATCAACAAATCAACAAATACTTAATGAGAAGTCGCATGTCCCTCACCTCCTGGAGCTCCGTCCATCTGCCTCCTTATCTGGCTATCTAGAATCAGTGGCAGGTCAAAACTGTCCGGTCTTGAAGTCTAACCACACACACACAGGCCCCCCTGCCACACACAAGTTTTCAAGGTAATAAATAGTAACTGTAAAAAGGTTTGAGACCCAAAGTTATAGGGGACTCTTTTAAGGCAAACTGAATTTTTGAACTACTCTGAGCACTGAAACTAAGAGAAGCTATAAATGAGCTTACAGACTCCTTGGGAAGAGGATACAGAGAAGCATTAAAAAGGAAAAGCTCTCAGTTCAGGGTGGTGTTTGATAAATGGCCCATTAATAATATCTGTTTAGAAGAGAGACAGATTTCCAGAGTGCACAGCGGAGTCTTCCTGGAGTAGCAAGTGCTGGCGGTGGCCCCCGGGGGAAGACAGACGTCACTTTGCAGGACTGTGAGTTTTGGTGTCCCCCCCAACCCTGCACTCTTTCATGCTCCCCTCCAGATTCTGTGGGCTCTGCCTTCAACAGACAGACAGGGGTGGGCAATAGCAGGCTTGCAATTGTTCACATGGAAAAAGACATGCAGGTTACGATCATTACAATAGCTTTAGTAACTCGGTGTTTTGCATACTCACCACCGTAAAGCTACTTCTGCCTGACCCTGTGTCAAATGGGACTACTTCGCTCACTGCCAACAGTGCTCTCTTGTCCAAATCCCTACCCTCTCCCGCCTGGATAACTGCAATTGCCTCTTAGCCTTACTTTCGGGTCCGCCCCCCAGCAAACCACGGGCCACACGGTAGTCAGGAAGGTCCCACAGAGTGAAGTGAGACCATGGCATCCCTCCAGCTCCTCACCTCACTCCTTGCAGTGTCCCGCAGGGCCCAGGTGACCTGGCCTTCCACTAATTCTCTGACGCGACCTCATCTGCCACTACTTTTCTCCAGCCCCCATTGGCCCTGTTTCATTTACACTGAGCCTCTTAATACTCTCCAAACATACCTGGCATGCTCTCAGAGTCTCCCCAGTCAGCTGGCTGGTGCCCCCTTACATCCTTCAGGTCACTGCTCCCAGGGCTTCCTCTTGGGAAGGCCTCTGGGGACCAGCCTATTGAACAGTGCAGCCCCCGTGCCCTAAGACACGCTGAGACCCACCTCTGTCTTGTCTTTCTCTGTAACTCTTATCACCATCTGATGCCACCGACGTACTAGGCCATGAGAGCTGAGAGAAAACCTTCGCTCATGGGGTTGCAAGACTGGGGCTTCCTTGAGGGTGGCGCCAAAATGCCTTCCGCATGCTGCTGTTTCCTGAACAGATTCGACGAAGCCTTGGGACGAGGGCAGGATTTAGGACACCCGGTGACTGAGTGAACACGTGTGTGTGTGCATGTGTGGATTTACCAAGAGCCAGTAAAATACATCAGGAGCTAGTGGTGCCATTTCCAGGATCCCCGGAGCACAGACTGGTCTTCTGCGTCGGTCCATCTCCTGCTCCATGTCTATACTTGGATGCCTCACTAGCATCTAAAACGGAACGTACCTAACATGGAGCTTGTAATATTTTCCGTATATCTGCTCCTTCTATCCTCTTTCTGATCTCATTAGCTGGCATCTTCATTCTTCCAAATGATCACACCTAAGGTCTTATTCTGATCTTTTTTATTTCCCATGTCCCACGTGCAGAGAAATCCCACGGCTCTACCTCTGAAATATATTCTAAACCCTGTCTCTTTCATCAAGCGTGCTTCTAGAACCCTCGCCAAGCCATGGAAATCTCTTACGCAGATTACTTCATTAGTGTCCCACTGTCTCTGCCTGGCCCGCCCTCAGCCGAGCCATTCACCAGTGAGTCACACTGTGTCCTCTCTGTTCAAACCCTGCAGGGGGTTCCGATCTCAGTCACCATAAAAGCCAGACCCCTTACAGCAACCTGCAAGGCCCTGTGACCGGGCCTCCCCGCACTCTGCTCTCCGCTTTCTCCAGGATAGCCGCGGCGGTCTCCGCTGTTCTCCGGGACTCTCTACTTCCAGCTTCCTCTCCCTGCAATATCCTTCCCCAGGTACATGCATGGCCCAGTCTCTTCCCTCCTCCATGTCTTTACTCAAATTTCCCCTGCTCCCCGAGGCCTCCCAACCATCTTCTCCATAAACCTCAACACCATCCAACACACTGATTATTTTACTTATTTATTTTGCTTATTATTTGTTTCAGCGACCAGAACGTGAGGTCCATATACAGTTGAATTTTGTCCATAATACACACTGTCGTACTCCCTGAGCCTAGAGCTTTGTCAGGCATACAGTAGGTGCCTAATACATATTTGTTGACTGAGTAAATGAGAAGACTAGGAATACTGTACAGACTAAATGAGCTAATTTAGTAATAAATGAAATATGAAATGAGATGATAAACAGGTAAAAATTTATACCGTATTTGATGCACAGAAATGATAGCTCAGTGTGAGCAGCAAACACAACCCAGAGCCCCAGGATTCTGAGGCTAAGCCCTGACTCTCTCCACCGTGATTTTGCAAATGTTCCCCGAAGCCCCTTTTCACTGGGGGCCAGATCAGCTCTCCTTCCCCAGAACCTGGCATGCAGCAGATGCTCACGATGCGTATGTTTTTATTCAATCAGAGTAAAAATAGGCGAGTGTGAAGTTCCACGTGGTTCCTCTGGGGCCAATCAGAGTCCAAAGGGAGCCAGTGCCCTGAGGAGGGTGAGTCACTGAGGTGGCAGCGGGCCCTGACACCGAGTCAGCTGCGGGACTTAAAGCCCAGTGTGCCACAGAGACACAGGGCTCACAGGCAGGAAGACAGATGCCTACCCACCCCACCAGCTCTCCTTCTCCAACTTCCCAGGTGTCCCTAGAAAATTCCACTTCCTGTGAGGGTGCAGATCTAATTATATTTTCACTTATCCCAAGAACAATAACAATGACCCCAGAAAAAATGTGTATGTCTACAGAGTCCACTTCCTCCTGAACTCACAGAGCACAAGAACATGACCCGGCCTCCCGGTGGGAGCCCGACAACTGGGAGCTCCGGGACTGGTGCCAGCGCCGTCCCTGCCACTTCACGCACCAGGAGAACGAAGGGCAGTGCTTCTGTGAGCAGCATCGCCCGCTCGACGATGCGGAAAAGCACCGAGAGAGACTCCTGCAGCGCCACCTCCCAAATCCGAACTCCCACAAAGACAACTGTGCTTGGTGGCATGTCTTCATTCGTCACGTCCTTCAGCTTCTACCCCTAACTTATCTGGGCCATGACGCGCATTCATCAACACAATGTGCATTCATGGAACACCTACTGTATGCTTTGCACTGGGCCTCAGGTTGCAGAACCCAGAGGGGATCACAAGAGAAGCTCAATAAAAACTCTAGAATTTAACGACATGAAACCAACCAAGACATGTGACAACGTTGTATGGGATGGAGTGTCCAATAATGTCACATGGACTGTATGTGCTTTCAGAGTTCATTAGTGATAGACTGTATGGGCAGAAATCCCCAGGGAAAGCTTCATGAAAAGGCTGTACTCGAGTTAGAGGCGAAAGAAAGAAAGGATGTGAATACAGAAGCAGTATAAATAAGAATCAGCATAAACACATAGCTAGGAGTGAACAAGGCTCATGAGTTTGAGGCCCAAATTTTCCATGCGTTTATACAAAAAAATTGTACTGCTAATACAGTGTCAAATCTAAAATCTAAGTTCTACCTCCAGGAACATCTCAGATGTAAATGGTATTGGTAGTTTAAAAAAAAAAGTCAAAGGTAACTGGGTCAACATCATTTTTAAAACGGTCTAGAACAATGAAAACATTTTATAAGATAAAGGCTCCTCCTGGTTTTCATGATTATTCCCTGAAAACGTACTCCTGGTCTTGATGCTGCCTCGACATGACGGCCCCGTCCCCCGCATGGTGAACTGACAGCTTCCCTTCCTCTCCCCACCGTCGTAACCGCAGATCACGGAGACATCTATTTTCTTCTTCACCTCCGAGGGTCTTCAGGGCCTCTTGCTTGCTCTGATAAAACCCAGAACAGCTTTACATCACCGCTCTTCCTGGCAGATCCCTGCAGCTAAGCAGCTGTTCACCACACGTTCCTCACTCTCCAAGCTAATAACCTTCACTCCTCCTGCTGCCGCAGGGGCGGAAGGAGGCTGGAGCCTCAGCTCCCGTTCAGGCACACCTTCCATGGCAAACTAGAACACGGTTGCTCCTTCCCTAGGGCTGTGGAGGTTACAAACGAAGGTCCTGACATGCTGCATATACAAAATTAGGAAAACTATCGAATGTATAAATGCATATGTATATATGTGTGTGCATTTACACATATGTATGAAAGCACTAAAATATATATTATGTACATGTATACTTTGATAACAACATTGGCATTTTATATCCATTTTACAAATAGGAGAATCGAGACTCAGAGAGGTTTATAAAAAGCTGCTCCGAGGTCAAGTAATTAGGGGAGAAGATTTTCTGATGCCACAGTTCATGCTATTTCAATGACTTTACAACGTCTCTCTCGTGGTAGAGTCTGGCAGGAAGAGACTACCTCAATCATATTCATTTTTCTTTTTTAAAAGCCTGCTATTATTTCTACTAAACTCAGAATTTTCTGCATACTGCCTCATTACTTGCTCTACCGAGTCACTGAACCCAATAGTTTCTAGCACATTCTGTATCGTTGATTGTTATGGAAACCCCATGGGATCTGTCCATCACTCTTAGTCCTTATTCTAAATAGGAGAACCTGTCCACTAACTTAGCTGTGACCCAATAAAAAGTAAAGTGTTATAGGAGAACACCTATAGGTGTTTCAGTCTATGCCACTTCAGTCATGAAAATGTTAAGTATACCCCAACCCGTCCAGACTAAACAAAGCTGGCCCACAAATGGGTATGGAGGGTCCTCTGTGGATAGGACATCACACAGGCAAGTGGCTTCCCGGCTTCCATCGGAGCTCTGGGCCCCAGCGAGCCCCAACAAACACAGCCTTGGGAAACAAGCTGGGCTTCCAAGTCACACACACACTTTTCACATAAAAATCAGCCTTCATTTCTACTAATACGATAAAAAAAAAAACCTCATTTCAGTAGTAGATGGCATGTACGTATACCCCAGTGCCTTTGTACTTATAATTAAACCTCATAGTCACAGCAATCCTGTGGAAGAGCTGAAATGGTTGTAATTGTCCCCATTTGGCAGAATCGAGGCACCAGGACAGAGCGGTGGAACTGAGGTGGCTGCTCCATCTCCAGAGCTCTCCCGCCGAGCAGTCTGTGCGCTTCTTACAGAAGAGCACTTAGTGGCCGCGTGTAACTGCACAGCGTTGCATCCTACCCTCATCATGCGGACCAGCAGTAGTGCCCCTTCCATAGAACCAGCATGTGCAGGGCAGGCTTTTTGTGTTTTCTACTGCTCCGCCCACCCCACCTTTGGCTTCTGCACTTAGTATAAAGCTGCGGAGTCACGCGGAGCTGACGCACCGCGCCTCTTCGTCTGACCTTTTTCCACCCAACACGTTACCCACATCAAAACACTGTATCTCATGCGCGCGTATGAGCTACACATGTAAAACCTATATATACGGGTCTCCATTTAAAACAGAAGATTCTGGACCCAGTTATTTTTTTTTCCAGAAGCCTGAATTTTCCGTAATTACTTCTGATGAAATATCCATCAACGGGCCCCTTAAATGACCATGAAAGGAAGGTCCAGGCAGGTTAGGAACCAGGTGAACAGATGGCTCATTTTCCGAATGATTTGTTTGGAAACTGCAGTATCTGGTGTTTCCATCCAGATCCCAGTGGGACAGGCACTGCACCCAAAATGGCTCAAATCAAGAAGCCTCTATGAAGGGTTTTCTGCAGAGCGATGCGTGAAGATGCTGAGGCCCCCTGGGATGAAAGCCGTTGCACTTCCGGGGCAGAAGGGGCATGGGGAAGAGTTGCTGTCAGCACAGCCCCACGAAGGCTGGCATCACGGCGGGGGACAGCCGCTGCCAGGAGCACCACAGGAAAGCAGGAAGAGAGCAAGAAGGAAACACCAGCACGCCTCTCCTCCCATCCATCCTCCGGTCTCTCGCTGGTGCCTCTCACTGGCCAAGCCCAATCGTGGGCCAACCGGCCAAGGGGCTCCGGTGATGCGGTGTGCAGCGGACAGCCCCCCAGGTACAGAGCAAGGCAGGGAAGGCCGGAAATCGGATCTGGGGCTGCCGTGGGAGTCAGTGGGGATGGTGCAAACAGAGAACAACCAGTACATACAATTACTCCCAGGCCTTCAGTTGTACATTCTGTCGGCAAGGGTGGGAGAGATGCTTTTTATAAGAAAGAACCCCTTGTCAACATTCCACCATCTGATGCACACACAAAATACTGGTGTAAAAATGGCTCTGGCCTGAATACACATCAATGTTTTTTAATGTGTTTGTAAATACCACCGTTGCCTGTTCCAGGGAAGAATGAAGCATCATCAACTGACATACAAGGGAGCGTAATGTCATCTTAAATTGCTGCTAGAAGAAACAGGATGAAATTAGGAGCAATCAGGAAAAGAAATAGTGTGTCCCTGTGGCAGCGGAGGTTTTCACTGAGAATCCCTTTGGACTGGGTATGCGAGCTGCCACAGAAAACGTTTGGGGCCCACGCCCAGGCACCAGCAGGGGTTCTGCTTAGGGATGCGTTTCCATGGTAAAGCTTCGGGGGCCTCATGCACTGAAGTAGCTTGGAGCCCATCAATGGCACGAGGTCAGCGGAGAAATCTGCTCTGAACATGAGGAGTGTTTACAAGTGTTCTGTAAATGTGATTTAGAAAACTCTTATCTCATAGATGCCAATATTTAAGATAACAAATGACTTGGAGGAAAAACAAGAGCAGCCCCCTCAAGGGAACAGTGTCTAAGAAAATACAGATCTGGATCTAAAGGAATGCGAATTGGGGCTATGGCTTAGTTCTAAACAAACAGTATCTGTCTTCAGAAGCGGATTTTCAATTTGGGGTGGACCATTTATGATGACTCTGTAATGCCGATCAATTAACTTTTTTCCTTGAAAAAGGATCACAGTTCTAATACCCATTTGATCTGAAATAGGGGAAGGCCTAGTATTGACCTCTGAAATATGGCTGAAAGAGTTTTCAAGCACTTCCAACTATGAAATCAAATACAATCTCCTCACCCTGGCATTCAAGGCCTTAATCCATCTTCTCAGGCCTGCCTCCCAGTGTTCCCCTTATGAATCAGCCCAACTTAATCCTCTCTGTCGCTTTGATTTGACTGCTTCTTCAATCACTAATCCCTCCTATCTTTGATGATCATAAATGTGTTTATTCTTCAAGACCACCTTCTCATTTCTTGACCTCTGCACGCATATGGATTTCTCCCTCTTTTGAACACTCATAGCATTTGATTAGTTCATGTAAATGTACTTACTGTATTCCACCTGTGTTATAGTCATTTACATCCCTGCTGACTGTTCTCTAAGATGTTGGAAGTTCCTTGGAGACTTACTCCTTTTGTAAACCCCAAAGTGCCGAATATATTGCCTATCACATAGGAGGGGCTTCGTCGGGGTGTTCGGCTGGCCTGAAAGGTGTTAGCGGGATGAAGGAATGAATCAGAAAGCCCCTTCAAAGCTCATGAAACTAATCTCAAGGCTTTTCTACCTCACTGAGTCATAGATTAAATGGCTCTTTCCAGTATTATCATCAAAGACCCTTTCTAGACAAGGGGTCTCAGGACTCCAGACTGCTTTGTCACTGAGGTGGCCAACAGCAAGAAGGCACTTGATAAGCCCTCTCTCTGCTCTCCCAAAGTGCCTTCACTGGGACCCACAGTACATAAATCCTACATGCTGATAATATTTAAATATAAATTCCTAGATCCCACGCTTTCCAAAAACCCAGTCCTACATCACAACTTGTCTCCAGAAAACACCCCCTCGGATGCTCCAAAGTCGTCTCGAATCCAACACGACACCCTTGAAATCCATGATCTCCATTCTGCTCTCCCCTTGCTCCCATCTCACTACGCCTCTTCACCCCAAGTCTCTCGTCCCAGTTACTGCCACCATGATCGATCAGGTTTCATCTGACTGGGCCATCCTGGGCTGCCCTCTGCAAACACCGGCCAGGCTGCCACAGAGCAGACCTAGTCCCTGTCCTCGTGGGAGCCCACCTCCAAGCCCCTCTCCTCCTCTAAACAAAGACCCCATCCTCTCACTCCTCAGCCTTGTCGCGCTCTCTGGTTTCCATCACTAACAAAGCCAAATTGAATTCGGCAGCATGACACCCACGGCCCTTCCTAACCTGGCCCCAGCTCCCTTCCCAGTCACATCTCCTGTAAGTCTCATTCTTTCAGAGTGTCCACACCGTCCCTCTTCTTGCCCTTTCTATGTGTTTTTGGAGACTCAGTTTAAATACCACCTCATCTGCAAAGCCTTTTTCTGACGTCCTCTCCCCACACCACTCTAAAGAAGCTACACACCTTCTCTTCCTTATTTCCATGGTTTCATTCCTTCCATCTCAAAATACTTGGGGAATGTGTGTGTGTGCTGTGTGCAGAGGTAAGCTCTGGGGAGAGAGATGAATCAACAGATCGACTTGCCCTTCAGATACACCTTTGTGTGTGTGTATGTGTATGTGTGTACATACACAGTACACACAGAATGTAATAACTGTAGCACAGGTCTCTCTCCCACAATCCCATGCCCCATCGCTGATTACGATTCAGTAAGACAAGTCTGTGTCTTAGTTATTCCAGGATTCTCAGCAACTGACTTTTTTGTGGGTTCTAGTTAGTGCTTGCTGCCCACTTTCTTAGGCGTTCAGTAGCTGTGTGGTAAATACTGTTCATCAAAGTAAATGACTGGCCCTTTGTGCTATCTCCTAACCTATCAGACAGAAAGGTAACTGGGCTTCATGAAGATTATCGGCTCCTTGCATTTACTGAGACATGGATTTATTGAGACGACTGAGTAGTCTCCTTGGTACCGAGATAACATTTTTAGAGATAACATTAATTTAGTTGCTCTATCTCTAGGACAAGGCCAGACTTTCTTCGTGACTTTTCACAGGATGCGCAGAGGCTCTGCGGCCAGAATCTGTGGTATTTCAGCAGGAGGAAGAAGAGGCAGGAGAAAGGGAACAGAAACTAGACCACAGCCAGAGACAAGGGCAACACACAACAAGGGCAACACACAACAAGGGCAACACACAACAAGGGCAATACACAGGAGCCTCCGACTGCGGGGTGAGCTCCCTGATGCAGTTGATTAGGACTTGAACTCAGACTCAACAGACCCACATTCAAGTCTTATTTTTTTTTTTTATTTTCCATTTGGATCGCCTTAGGCAAGTCACCTGACTTGCCCAGGCCCCTACTTTACTTCATCTGTAAAAGACACAAAATGATTACTGCCCAACAGTATTGTTGAGGGGGTCGAGTTACGCTCTGATTACGAACCGCGGTGCTCCGGCCCAAGGACAGGAGTCTAGCACACAGGCGGATGCTCACGCATCCGGGGACCTGAAGCAGGCGACTAAAGCGCCTGTCGCCTTCATTTCCTTCTGTGAAATGCGCACCATATGGGGGTCATTTATGATGATTTTTTCAGTGTTCCGCACAGTACCTGATAAACGTACAATGACAACTTTTATAATGACTAAAAACGTCAAGTTCTACACACGTGCATGGAGCACACAAACCCCTGGGCTGGTGGAGGGACAGATGTCACCGCCAGGTGCTGTCTCATGACATAAACCATTATTGAGGAAGAGCTATAGACTCGCACCCAGAAAACAAAGTGAAAGACCTGTGACTGAAACTTGGAACCGGCTGGTATTTCACAAAGAAAGTATTTATAAAGGGCAGGGTTAAAGAATAAGTGAACTACGAAAAAGAAAGGACCAAGTGGCTAAGAAAAGGACCAGCAAGTGACACTGAGGGAGCCAGGTGTGACATCCATGAACAGTGAGAACAAGCGGCACCAGGTTTGTATGTGGCCAAGGTCATTGCTGGTCGAGGAGACCCTTTAATGGAGCTAAGCCAGGCTCCTGGGAGCAGGACCTGCAGGCAGAAGGAGCCACAGGAACGAAGCTGGTGCTGGTTCACTCATGGGCCCAGGGAAGAGGGCAAACCGCCTTTCCCATGGCGAGCCTGAGTCAGCCACTCCTCCAGCCCAGAACACTCAGAAGGAAAGTCCAGGGGGCCTCAGCAGGCCACGCTCTGGTTCTTCAGTCCTCCTTGAGCACAGACTGACAGGGGAAATGATAACAAATACGTGCTTTTTATCCCCACGTCCAACTGCAGAACAGAGATCTCAAAAGGACTCTATGAGTCACCTCTCCCTGCTACTAATGAAAACGAGGCAAGTCACAAAGCAAATTTCAGCACGTCCTCTGGGTACAAACAGGTCACTGGGAATGCACTTGGGACCAGTGCCAGATAACCTGTCCAGTGCAAAGCCATCTGCAGAGGCCTGCGGCGTGCTGGTGGCCATCCCCAGCACCCAGCACATCCATCCTTAGATGACCACACCCCTGGGAGAGGAAGAGCTCCATGCTCCGTGCCCTGCTATCCAGTTTTCCTCGAGAAGGAGGGATGGGGAAGCCTCCTGTGCTGTCCGCTGGCTGGGACAGGGCATTAAAGGAGAAGGTTTGCTAAAACAGTTTGGGCTGGGAGCCTCCCCCCTGCATTTGCTAACAGGGAAAGAGGGGTGAGCTGTCCCCCATTCTCCTCTCACTCTCAGCAACTTCTCCCTCACTCCCTGGGCCTCCGCCCGGGGCGGACATCCCTGGGCCTCCGCCCGGGGCGGGCATCCCTGGGCCTCCGCCCGGGGCGGACACCCCTGGGCCTCCGCCCGGGGCGGACACCCCTGGGCCTCCGCCCGGGGCGGACACCCCTGGGCCTCCGCCCGGGGCGGACATCCCTGGGAGCCGCCGTGCAGAAAGCCCCGATGCTGGGGACAAAGCCTCATCCTCACCCATTAAATCGTGGGCCTAATGGATTTCCCATTGATCTCACTTCAGCCCAGGAGTAAAACCCAGGGCTCTGTGCAGTGCACTTACTTCTTAAAATATCCTTATAAATCTCGGCCGTAGCTTTCATTAATTACAGCCCAGCCAGGAGTCTGGCTGTTAGTTCAGGGTGGCAACTTCATTTGTTCCCACATTAAAGGCTTCACTGCCATGGAGCTATTTCAGTCTCATGCCATTACTTAGCTTACCCACCATTAAACCTCCCCAGCCATGTCATCGAGCATTTCTTTTAAAAAGGACTCGCCCCATATTTTTTTTTATTTTTTAGATAAAGCATCCAAGTTGTTCTAAATCTCTGTGGCAAACAGGACCACTAGAATATAAGAGCTAAACATGTGTGGAGTCTTTCTGCGGCCCAAAGCACTTGAAGTACATAACCTACTTAATACACAAAGATTTTCTATAAAATAAATACAATGATTATTGTCCTGGTTTTATAGATGGAGAATTAAAAGGTTAAGTAACTGGCCCAAAGTCAAGTGGGTCAAGTCACCACTGGAATCCAGGTTTATCTGATTCCCAAACTCATACTGTTCTCGAAAAAGCTACAGTAAGTAATCCCGAAACCATCACTGCGTACCTCACCAGCCGTAGTGCAGAGATGCGCACTGAAACACACATACAGTATCTGGAAGTTACAAGGACCTTTAAAATGTTTTAATCCAATCTCCATACTTAGCAGATGGGCCCTGGGTCCCCAGGGGCGAGGCAGCGTGCCCAGGGTTGCAGAGCCAGCAGAGACAGAGCCAGGATGTGACCCGGTCCTCCTCATTCTCAGCCACGTGCCACCGTCCCCCCCACCCCGCCCCCGCCCCTGCTGTAGTCTGCTGCTGTCCAATTGCTCCATCACACCGGAATTTGTTTCCCCTGGGCACAGATGAGACTAGAAGGATCTGTGGAGTAGTGTTAAGTGAATTGAATGTTCCTTCTGCAAATGAAAATGAGAAGCTAATTAGATTTCATAATCACTCTTCCCGATTACAGTTGCCCTTCCTCCTCCTCCAGCTTCCCATGCCTCTGACGACCCTCAGCTGTGATGGGCAATATCCCCGCTTTGTCTAAACGTGTCCCCTCATGCATCTGTCCGGACCACGGAGCCCCGTTCGTTTCATCCTCTATCAGCCAAAGGCTATGTCCGGCAGAGAGGGGGTTGGCAGCCTGAAATCATGCCTGTTCTAACCGGAAGACAAGCAGGTTCTTAATCTATCGATGGTAAAGGTGTAGCTCAAAGGGTATAAATTCAAAATTTCCCAGAGAGCTGAAACAAGAGAGGGGAACTGAAACAAGAGAAGTGAAAGGTATAAGGACATACCAGCATCTTAAGTGGATGGCAGGAACGACAGTGGACCATAGGGGCCTCCCTAACAGGAGCGGCTGTTCTCATCTGCAGCCAGCGGCTGCTGTGGATCCTGCCTTCCTGGCAAGACCGTAAGTCCCACCAGGGTGTGGACTTGGTCTCACACCCTGTTGCATGCCCAGTGTGTGCAGGGGTCTGGCTCGTACTAGGCACCCCACGAATGTTTCCCAAATAACGGCATTTCATTTGCCCATACAGAGGAAGGAAGTCCAGGTTCTGCAGCAGTGTGGGGACCTGGAGAACATTAGGCCGAGTGAGATAAGCCAGACACAGAAACACAAGCACACAAGGAAAAGTCGAACTCAGAGAGAACAGATGGTGCCTGTCAAAAGTCAGGGGTCGGGTGAAACGGGCAGATGTTCGTGGAAAGTTCCAAACTGTGAGTTGCAGGACCAGTGAATCCTAGAGAGTCCAGTGTACAGCGCGGCGACCACACTTACCTCAGTGGTGCGTGCTGGAAATAAGCTGAGAGACGAGCTCTTCACTACTGTCACCAAAGAAATAAACAAGTAACTATGAGAGGTGATTCGCATGCCAATTAGCTTGATCGTGGCAATCATTTCACAATGTACACCTCTATTAAATGATCACACTGTATGGCTTCGATATTAACAAACTTCGTCAACTGTACCTCAGTAAAGCTGGGGAGAAAATGGAGAGAGAGCCAAACCCACCGCTCCCCTCACCGAGGGCTGTTTGAGACAGGATGACATCGGCAGCCAAGCCAAAGCACGAGCGGACCTGCTGGGACGTGACTCCTGCTCCCGGCTCCATTCCCTCACCTCCAGATCCGAGCACCAATGGGGACGGAGGCCCCCTGAGGGCGCGTAAACAGATGCACAGGCAGGTGCACGTGTAAACAGAATGACGTACTTGTGCGCACATGTAAACAAAATGACGTACGCATGTGCACGTGTAAACAGTGACGTAGGCGTGCGCACGTGTAAAGAGTGATGTACGCATGCGCACATGAACCTTGCCCGCACGACTCTCATCATTCCTGGACCGAGTTCCCGATCTCTCCATTTCACGCTGTATGTTTCTTATTCCATCTTATTTACCGTAGATTCTGCCCCTGAGGAAGCGACCGAGTTCTGTCCTCCTCTCTCATTCTGTTCCACGTGGCGTGTTGGTGTGCGTGTGCGTGTGTGTGGCTGCACGCACAGGTGTGATTGTAAGTCACTTTGTAAAATGTCAAGTGTGATCTAGCCGCTCATTAATAACACCTAACTCTGCATTGCTGGGTAAATAACTAAATTGCCACTTCTCTTGTGTCGTCTCTTCCTGCCTGTGTTGTCACTTTGGCACTTCAAGGGATCAAAATGTGGAAACACTTTCAGTTCTTTAAAAACGTTAACTTCAAAGGAAAAACTCAACAACTGTGTTGAGTTGACATCAATGGCTCTCTATCATTATTCTTCCCGATGCAGATTTCAAACTTTAAAATGCAATTTGGTGGGTTTTTCTGATATCACACATTATAATTGGTTATAATTAGGAAGATGTTGCTTCTAGGGATGCGTAAAGCATCTGATCGTGTTCAAAAGAAATGTGCCTCTAATGTCAAGGCGACCTTCTCACTTATATTAAGTCCATCACGTGACTGGAGTAAGAAAGCCGGAAGCCACCTTAGGGGAGGGCTCAGGCCCATCTGCACGGGGCCCCCAGAGGGAAGGTGACGCGTGGGCCAAGGAGACTAAGGGCTCGGGTTCTGGGACTCTCGCCACCCCATGACACCTGCGTAACCTAAAATCCAATGTCCAGTTTTCTCCCTCCTGAAAAGTGGATCGAGGGAGGTGGTTTAGAACACAGAAAACTCTGGAAATATTTGGATGAGCCCAGACGACCTTCTGCCTGGAAAGCAGGAATGGTACAGCCACGGGTGTGGAACACCCACAAAGTGAGTCGGAACACAAGAAAGATGGCTTCCCATCACGCGCCCCTGGGGAGCAAAGCATTCTGGGAGTCTAGCACGAGGCCCAGGGGGCCCAAACACGAGAGGACACACGAGAAGAGACGGGGCTGAGAGAGAGACGACCCGGATGTCCGCGGGTGATGTTCTGAGTGAAATATCAGTGTTTCCTGCCGAGGCTCTGAGCTCCATAAATCCCTAGCTAATAAGGCCCCTTTGACAGAGGTGCCCTCTAATAACTTCTGGGGTACAACAATTGATGGCGCAGCCAGCTGGTTGCTGCGATCAGATAGAAATTAAATCATCTTTATTGTTTTATGTTTCTTCTGACTCCCTATCCCCCCGCACCCAGTCCCACCACCTTTCCAGCCCCTTTTCAACAACCCTGAGAGAAAAATCCATCTGCATCACTTATCAAGTGACAAGACCTGGAGGGAAGAGAGGAAAGAGGATGAGAAACAAGTTCCAAATGATTCTCGGTTCATTGGGCTGGAAATTCGTTTCTTTTTTTCTTCAAATATTGAACAATCCCTCCCTGCACCTTCTTTGCTCGTGGGCCCAGCAACAGCTAAGTGTTGTCTCACTTAAGACGCTGGCCGGGAGTGCCTGTAATGTGCTCTGGACGCTGGGCACGGGATGGTGACAATGGGGTCGTTTGCTCGAGGAGTTCGCTGCCAGGGTGGCAGGGAGGGAGGGGTGACATGCGCGCACTGTCGTGTCAAGCTGAGACAGGTGCCACAGTGGGGAGGACAAAGGAGAGTGTGATAAACGCAACCCAAGTGGGGAAAGTAAGGGGGGGCTCAGTAGAAGCAAATGGATGAGAGGCGAGAAGGGACAGTGTCCGAGAAGGCGCCAGTCACACAAGGCTGGCTCTGTGAGAGCTCCGCTGTCTCCCTCTCACCTGCTCTGCCCTGAGACAGAGAGTCCGGGCAGCAATGAAGTGCCTTAAAGCTCAGAGACAAACCTGGGTGATTTGCCCCGGCTGCCTCTCAGTCTTTCCTCCCCTTCTTCCACTCACTCCCTCAACAAAGAATTTCCAAATGCCTGCTAGACACCAGGCTATGTGTCCAGGGCTGAGGACAATGAGTATGTGGATACGCTCCCTGCCCTTGAGATCGCAGCCTAGCTAGCAACGAACAGCCATGTGAACAGGTGAAGGTCACCACCGGAAGGGGAGGTGATCAAGGCTCAGGTACTGGCACCAAACGGACCAGGTCCATAACCCTGGCCCTGCCCACATACTAGCTAGATGACCTTGAGCAGTTTACTGCTCTCTCTGGGCCTCCCCTGTATCATGGGGACAGCAGCAGCACAGACTTTGCAGGATTACTGGGAGGATTAGAGGAATCAATGAGTGCTGAAGTCTTAGAACAAAGCCTGCTACTTGTGCAGAAGGGCTGTGGAAGCACTGCACAGGATGCACTGCACAGGACGCATTCTTCATATTGTAACGGGCGCTGCATTTGCAACTGAACTAGACATGATGTGTTTTGTCAACACAGAGGAAGCAGCTCTGTGCCCTGGGGATTGCGAGGCTTCTCCGAGGAGGTGGTACGTAGACCCACTAACAAAGTCTTCACATCCCTCGTTCACCCAGGAGCCAGCCAATTGTCACTACTGAGACAGAGAGAAAGGGACCCAACAAAGAGAAAGGAGGGGTCAGGCTAAGGGTGACACAGAGGTGGCTTGCCTGATCAGGACATGTGCCCGACAGCCAACATGGCGCAGACCCTAAAGACACCAGGACAGCGTCCTGTGTAAGTAGCCCTTCAGAATCTTGTCTAAGGTGAATCACTACCTAAAGACCTACTTGTATTTATACATACACATTTTCACTATTTACCTTTATTCGATTACTTAAAAAAAAAAATCCTTTCCCTATTTTGGTTGGCTTAGACTTGGGGCCAGTTATGAAACTCCTCAAGCCCTCAGATTTTTCACCTGTGATAAGGGGTAACAGTTGCCTTTTTAAGGGGATCGAGATCATTTAAAGTCTATTCTTAAGAAAGACTTGTAAGAGTAACAAAATGCTAAATATTCAATACCCGATGTGATCTTATTAATTTAGGATGATGCTGACGATGCTGATGCTGATGGTGGTAGTGGTGATGGTGATGGCCTGAGCCAGGGGAAAAGAGATTATACATGGGGCATTTTTATGCCCTTCCTCATTTTACCTGTTCCAAAGCTTTGCACAGCTAGTATCTGTCATACTTCCATTTAGTAATATTCTCTGTGTGCTGACAGAGTCTCTCCTCAAAGAAATGCAGATCAGACACATTGCTGATTGCATAAAAACTCTAAAAGGGTGGAAATTTGGGAAAGAGAGAAAAACTGACATGCTGGCTCACTCCACATCGTTAAACCATGTGGCTCTGGCTCTGCATTCACAGTCTGCAGCCCAGCAGACAAGGGCAGACAGCAAAGGGATTGGGCTGTGATCAGTTGGGACGATCAATCAAGATGAGTGCTGAAATTAAATCAGATGGGGACCCCTGTGCAAACTATTTCACAATGGAAGCAACGTGGAAAACCAAGTTGCCGGCCACTGGACAACAACCCTTGCCACCCCTCCTTTATGGCTCGAGCTGTCATTCCTGGCCCCCAAGGCAAGTCCAAGGCTCACACAAACGTTTCCCTTGACAGCTTCCAGGGGTGCCCGACCTTTTGGCATCTCTGCACCACACTGGAAGAAGAGTTGTCTTGGGCCACACATTAAATACATAATGACACGTAATCACACACACACACACACACACACACACACACACACACAAATCTCATAATGTTTTAAGAAAATTTACGATTTTGTATCAGGGCGTGTTCACAGCCATCCTGGGCTGCATGTGGCCCGCAGGCCATGGGCTGAACACCGCTGGAACTCTCTGCTGAAGGGTTTCCTAGCCCCAGAGAGAAGGGGAGGAAGAGAGAACAAAAGCAGCGGTGAACTCCTGTGCAGAAGGGTGACTTATGGAAATCAGGTACCAGGTAGAGCTGCCATGGGGGTAAGCAGGCGGCGGGGGTCATGCTGAGTAGGTGGCTGCCTACCATTTGGTAATAACTTTGAGGTCTCGGGATGCGGAGAAGCCTCCCCAGCATCCCATAACCTCTCCCATTCAACTTGATGACACATGAAATAGCAAAATAAGAGAAATCCTTTAATTCTCTGTCAAAAAGCAGAATTTCACCACCCCCCAACCCCCCAACCCCCCGCTCATGTGAGGTAAATGCTGGGCTTCTGTTAATGCGAGCAAATTTATCAGCTGCTGGTTGAGAGTCCGTATTGCTGGTCCGTGGGGTGGGGAGGGAGGCAGGTTTGCTGCACTGCACTGAGTACTCAGAAGTCAGGGATGCTGGGAGAGAGGCGTGGAAGGCACGAGAAAGGAGACAGGCGTGAGAGAGGGTGACAGGGCTCCTGAGAATGCTCACCTGTGTCATCGCTTTATGCACCGCTGGCCCCGGTCCAGGCCCTGGGTAGGCAGAGGACTGGGGGGGACGTTGAGGGTGGGAAGAGACAGGCAAGCTTCCAACTTGGAATCGGTCCAGAGGTTTCCTGCCATCCTACCCCTCCCCCATCAAACATATGCAAATGGCAACAATAATAAACTCAGATAATGATAGAGTCAGCATTTAAACTCACCACAAATGCATAAATTACGGGGGAGGTTGTTACAGATGCGAAGGCTGATGCTTTACTGCTGGGGAGACGGTATTCTGATTTGCAGATGCTAACAGAGTATCCCCGGCCAGGCCAGGCGGGGAGCTCCCCTCCTACCAGGCTTCCTGCAAAGCAAAGGAGTCTGCAGCCAGGCAACACTGCCGTTGGACATGGAAGTTTCTCTAGTTGGTTTCATGGTCTTTTTTCCAGCCGCGCAAAGCAGTCCAGACTCCTGCTTTTCAACACACCAACGGACACCACCACTCCAGCCTCCCAGGCCACCTCGCCGCCCCGAAGCCGTCAGGCACACTCTTGCCTCTGCACCGACCTGTTCCTCTGCCCAAATCTTCTTCCCCCAGACTGGCATGTGCGTCCCTCCCTCATGCCCTCCAGGTCTTAGCTCAACAGTCCCTTGTTCAATGAGGCTTCCCCTAATTACCCCATCTATAATTACTACACGCCATGCCCCTTACCCTCGTCCAGAGAATTTGTCATCTTCTAACATACATAATTTACCTTTTGCTATACACTTCACTTATTTATTGAGTAGATTGTATGTTCTGTCTCCCTCCACTAAAACACAAGCTCCATGAGAGTATGAGATCGTGTCTTTCTTCCCCCTACACACACACACACACACACACACGCACACACACCACAGCACAATATCCCAAGTGCCTAGACAGAGCTTGGTACATAACACCATAGGTATTTCACAATTAAATGTTTGCGAGAGACAGGATTTAAAGCTGCCTCCTTTTAGAATGCAAAGGAAGAACTTTCTCCTTAATTGAGGTAACTGAAAATTACAAGATGCGTGTAACACACCTGTCTGAGATGCTTTCTCCTTGACTGAAGTTATGGTTTGTCCCTGACTCAGGATGGAATATTCTAACCAATCAGTGCAGCACCTATGGTTGGGAAGCATATCATCTCCCAAGAACCAACAGGAACCAGAGAAGCCAGGGGACCCTGGGGAAATATGCATTGATTTGATTTCTTCTGTGCTCACATAAAGACCAGCTTGGACTGTCATGATACAGTACGACTTTTAGAACTGGGCATGAACCTGCATCCTGTCCCATCATCTTACTTGGCAAATAACGTATGTGGAGGTTAAGTGGCTGGCCCAGGCTCGCGCACCCAATCCGTGGGAACAGTGAGCTTAAACCCCACATCTGTTAATTCCCTGCCTGGCATGTGCCTTTCCCCCACGTCGTCTCTCATGCAGTTGGCTACAAAGGGTTTGCAGCATCCCACGCAGCACCAGGAATGCACTCTCTGAGCTCATTTGTAAGGGCCCTGCCAGGGGTCTGCTTCTGACAGGACCAAGGGCATCCCTGCTTCAGCACTTCTGCGTGTGGACAGCAGCCAATCTGGCTGACGCGAGCCAGTCCCTGCTTTACTGAACATTTGATTCATTTCTACTCACACAATTAGCCAGGGCTCACCCTTTGCCTTCAAAAGTGAACCTTTTCATATAATACTGCATGCCAACTCTACTTTAATAAAAAGGCAAGCCTTTTCAGAGGATGTGATGGTCCACTGCCATTTCTCAGTAGCCTGCATGTCTAGCGGCCTAGACAGACTTCTCAGCCAGTGGGCGCTACAGCAGCAAGGCCCAAGGCAAATTCTGAAAACTAGTCATTCTTAGGAGGGAATAGGCACTTTGATATTAAGAGTGTGTGTGTGTATACACATATATTCATATATACTCATATAAACAAAAGCAAATAACTTTCCTTCAGTGCCTATTAAAAAGTGCATTACAAATTTGCAAGAGAGCAGTCAGTATGCATCATTTCTCCACCTAAATTGACCATGAAGTCTTTTATTGTGCAGCATCCGTAGATCAGATGAGGACATGCTTGGGAAATGGTTCTCTACAAGGCCAGAATATCTGAGGGCCACAGGGAAAGAGACATAGGTAGCATTGGTGAAACAGAGCAGGGGCCAAGATAAATACAAATGAACTGGCAGGCATGGGAGTCCAAGAATACTGGAGCCACAGAAAAAGAAAAACACAGGGATGAATCAAAGATTCACCAGATCTCTCCAGACAAGAGGACTCTCTCCTAGATCTGGGAAGTGAAAATACCCCCCCGTAAGACACCCAGCTGCTCATTAGCAGGGCCCCAGCCTCTGCAGTTTTGAGTACAAATCACCAAGAAGCTGAAATCCACCCCAAGCCCCTGGTTTTAGCAACTTATGCCTTTCCAGAAGGATTGCCTTGCCTTCTGAAATGGCTCCCGCCCAGGGCCGGAAAAGTCTGAATAGAATGCATTTAGCTACTATCTACAAATCTGAAGTCACGGAGCTAAATGCAAGAGCCTTTTGTTAAAAATCACACTCAACTAGACACTGAGGTTTATTACATACTTTCTTCAATTCTCCTCTCCTTTTATGTAATCTCATCAGGGCCGACTTGCCCGCATTCTTTCCAGTGGAATCTTCTTATTACTCCCAAGACACAACAGAGAATCACGAACCCTGTACAGAGGGGTGCAAGCCTGCATCTGGATTAGAAAAAGGGGGCTATTTATACCCCAATCAATAGGCAGATTTCAGCATAACATTAGCAGGCTTTCTGCAAAGGGACTGAAAGAAAAGAAAACGCAGTCCCTTTCCCATTCTTCTGCACTGTATTATTTGCCCCATAGTTTGCCTGTCACATGGCCCAGGGCAGTGTGATCTCATAATGATAGGCTTGCTTGTCACAAGGGAGGAGACAGCCCAGCTGCTCTTGGGGTTTCAGGGGAACGTCTCAGACAGCTGGGCCAGCCCTCACCCCCCATGTGTTCCAGGGTAAACAACCAGGATGTCGCTGATCTCGCTTGCATGTATAACTCCTCCCGGGGCTCACCTGACTCTGGGTTATGACCATTCAGTGCCTCCTGCCTCCCTAACAACCAGAGGGCCAGAAAAGTAAACACACCTGAGGCCACAGACACCTTCGACTCCATGCCAGCTGGGAGGCCCACCAAGTCTGTGCTCAAACGCCCGGACTGCGGCCTCCCAGCCCAGCTGTGAGGAAAAGCCAAGCAGTCTGTCTCTTTCTGCAGTTTTCATTAACCCTTATGCCTTGTCACGGCAGTGGGAAATGCTTCAAAAGGTGCCAGTCCTGCACTAAACCCGTGGAACTTTAAAGGGAAGAGTGAGTGGCCCCTTCCTAGCCCTGAAGGGGGCGGGGCAGAGTGCAGACTTCCTCTGCTGGTTCTAGGGAGCACGCAGGTCATTTCAGCTACCTCGGGGGGACCCATCGAGACAAACTGTCAGGGCACAGCAGAACCACCAGCCTTGGAAGCCCGTTTGTGTCGAGCTCTGCTGGGACTCTCTGTCCTTTTCAGGACAAGTTCCCTGCTTTTGCATCTGCTAAGTCTCAGTGCCATAAACAGTAACCCATGCCTTCAGGCACACGAGAAAATTCCTGGCTGCTGCCACCCAATCCATTCTTCTCTTCATCTTCCAGGACACTCAGCCTGACATCTGAGCAGAGACTGTAGGAAGATTCCGAACGTTGGAGAAAGAGAGTCCAACACCCACCCTCCCACACACCTCAAAACAGCTGGTGAGGTTTCCAACCCCTCTTCCTCCCTCCTCGCACTAACTCGTGTGCCTGGAATCGGATCAACTCAATTACACCCTTTGTTTATATCCAATTATGGCCAGAGTCCACAACTGACTGACAGGTGATCCTCTCCTAAAAGGAGGAAATTGATCACTATTGCCACATGGATAGAGCGATCTCTGCCAGGGATCCGGCGTGCTCCCCCTTCAGAACAGGGAAGAAAGTGAGAAGAATGTCACGTTCCATCCAAATCCTTGGAAGAGAACATCACAGGGTTCAAAAGCACATGCTAGACTACGTGTCAAGTCTCGGGAAGACACTAAATAAAAAGAACTCTCGGTACAGGAAAACAGAGCAGACATAAAATATCCAGAAGGTCTGGGGTTTGAAAAAAGGCATTCGGTAAAACGTCTCAAGAGGAAGATAAGACACATCCCTGCCCTTCTACAGAAATGTTGTAGACTGCATAGAAATGTGCTTCCTTAATTACCATATTAGAAAAACAGTTCCCAGGCAATATATAAAGTAAAATGAAATAAAAGTTTTAAAAGGTATATGTCATTATACAAAGCCGTGTGTCAGGAGGCAAACTCATTTAAGATGGCAAAATTGGACAAGCATAAAGATGAATCATGCACAGTGGAAAATCGAGTGGGATTTCCTAGTGTTTCTGAACACATGCACACACACCCACAAAAAAATGGGAATAGGTCTTTCAGGACAAATACCTAGATTAGGCAAATTAGGGCAGTATACACAGCTCTAATAAAGCAGTTCCAAAATTTCAGCACCCTTCCAAGGTTAAAGTATGTTTCTCACTTAAGTCGCATCCTCAGGTGAGTGTCCCTGGTAAATAAGCTGCTTTTCTCCGTGTGGTGATTAAAAGACCCAAGTTCCTTGGAACTCCTTGTGGCTTTCCTCCAGAGCCTCGGAGCCATCTGTTCTATTCTGGCAGATGGGAAAGGAGAAGGCAGAAAAGTCACACCTCTTCTGAGTATCCTTGGCCTTGAAGTGGCATCATTATTTTTGTTTATGTCCCTTTGGTGAGCATGTGCCACATGGCCGCCCTGGGTGCAGAGGGACCTAGGACTCTCGGATGTGGAGCTCCTTTATAGTGACCACTCAGTCATACGGAAGGACAAGCGTGAACTTTGGCTTCAAGTCTGCCATCTTTGCCAGCGTGAACCACGACGGTCTGACTTAGCCAGGCTGTAAGCACCACGGTCAAATGCTACCGATTATTTTGTGTTAGTGGAGAGGAGGTAAGTGACCCCGAAGAAGAGGTAACACACATACGGAAATAACCAACAAATGCTCGCCCTTTGGCTTCTCTCATAGAACTGGTTCCCAAGCCGGTTACTTCATTTTGACTACTTTTTAAACTATTAAACATTATAAGGTGGTTTCCATGGAAAGCTGGAAGGGTCAGGACATTTTTTTATTCCACAAACCCCCTTCTAAATTCACAAAAACAACGGCAATTTTTTTTAACTTTAACAGGCTGCAAAATAAGCAAACAGCTATAAACAATGAGGCCTATGTGCCAATATGGAGAAATCTGGACTGAGGCGAAGGAGAATTCTAGGAGCTGACCTAGCTGCTCGGATCTTCCAGAAGATCCTTAAAAGCAACTCTCTGGGAAGGCAGGTTGAGAGACGGCTGGTCAAAGACGTGTGGAAGCCGCAGGTGGATGCTGCTGTATGTGCAGAGAGAGAAACTGAAGAAGCAACGCTGACCTCTCATTTTTACTGCCTCTGAT
Source organism: Micronycteris hirsuta (assembly GCA_004026765.1). Taxonomy (NCBI): domain Eukaryota; kingdom Metazoa; phylum Chordata; class Mammalia; order Chiroptera; family Phyllostomidae; genus Micronycteris; species Micronycteris hirsuta. Next base: position 30,780 of record PVJI01014698.1, read on the forward strand.
CTTAACGCCTCGCCCAGGCAGAGGGCCGGGGTGAGAGAGGGCGAGGGAGCCATTGCACTGTGCACACGCGATCCCGAGGCAGGGGCTGTGATTTCCGAGAACTCACACTTAAAAGCTGAACACTGTGAGCGGCGGTGACTCCCAGAACAGAGAGCACAGAACAGAGGGAAGGACGCGCAGAAACAGGTGACAGGTACACTACATGGGCGAGAGGAATCCCCAAAAGAGAGGCAGCGTTATTTTACATAAATAATTCTTCTGATCTTCCAAACTTAGACACCGCTGACCTCTCTGTTGATAAACAGTAATAAAAATGATACGTACATTCAAAGGGAATAGAGTCCAACGGCGATGCTACAAAACAATACAAGATTGACGCAGGCCTCACGAACGTCCCGCGTGACGTTCCCATGAATATCCATTCACAACTCAAGTCCTGGAACTCGGGGTTAAAATGCCACCATGTGCGAAGATCAGGCAGTGACAGCAACAGTGACGGCAAGAAACAGACTCCGGTTATTGGAACGATCAGACAGAGGATGATGAAATAACTATTTTTAGTGTGTTTAAATCATCAGAGAAAGGAATTTAGAAAATAAGTAAACAGCAACAAACTACCAAACATGGCCCAGAAGATTTAATAAACAGCCAAATGTAACTTCTTAAACGAACAATGAAATCACTGAAAAGTTTAACAGAAGTGCCTGGAAAGAGGCACCAATGAACTTTCCGGGCTAACAGTAATGTTTTTATTTTGTTATGGAAGGCGGTTACGCAGCTGTGTACCATAGTCTGAACTCCTCGCACTAAACACGTAAGAGCTGCATGTTCATTCACGCATGTTCATTGCATGTTCATTATAACTCACTTTAAAGATAAAAGCTCAATGAAAAAATTAAACAGAATAAATACACCAAAGAGACAATTAGAGAGTAAAAAAAAATGTAGGAGGCTACTCAGAAATATTTAAACAATGGAAAATATGAAAGAGAAATTAATAAACTCAAGAGTACAGGGTCAGAAGATCAAGCCTTGATATAATCATAGTTCCAGAATGATATTGAAACCGAAAGGTAAAAGAGAAACAATATTCAAAGGCCAACTGGTGAGAATCCTCCGCAACTGTTGAAAGATATGAAACCTCGCTTTAGGAATCTCAGCAATTCCAAGATCTACCACAGTAAATCTGCAGGACACCAGAGATATTTAAAGACCTCAAAAGCAATTAGAGATAAGAAAGATTACTTGCACAGTCATAATCATTAAACAGACAACTCATATCTCAGCAGCAGTGAAGCCAGAAGACAATACAGTGTTATAGTCTTCCCCAAGAGATGACAAAAATAAGTACAGAAAAATCCCGTGCAGTAATGCGTTTCTTCATAAAGTGAATACATAGATAATGCAATTAAAGATAGGCTCCTTTTCCGACTCAAGGTCTTCTCTTGCATATATCAAAGGTTAAAGAGGTGGGCAGACTGCAAATGAAGATGAATGTCAATCTCCCCGACTAACTAGGAGATCCTTATAATCACTGTCACTCTCTTGAAAGTCCTGGCCTGTCACAGGACCCAGAATTGTCTCCATCAGTATTTAACCTGAAGTACACGGAACGGCCACCAGACTGTGCCTAACTGATGCTGGGATCTAGACAGATTTGCATCAGACAGCAAGGACTTGGGGACTCCCACCTACCTAGGCTCAACCAAGTCACTTCAACCTTAAAATAATGTGACCCTGCATTCTATAAAAATGAATATATGGGCTCACACTTACTGCATTATGTGAGAGTTTTATTGCATCAACCTAAAATTGTGCAGTAATATCAGCTATATCTCAGGAAAAGAGATGAAATAAAGATATTTGAAACTATAAAAATCTGAGGTTACCAGTATTAGACCTTTACCAAAGAACATTTTGAAGTACATATCTCAAGAAGAAAAAAAAAAGAGCAGGAAGAAGCTCTGATATACATAGAAAATAATGAGTGACATAAAAAGTAAATATATACATAAATTCATATAAAAGCTGACTCTGTAAAACATTAATAAAGTGTCTAATTTATGATCTAGTAAAAGAAAGAGCTAATGGGGGACATCTAGACACTGGTGAGGGGTGACTAGTTCTAAGGCCTCATGTTGGTGGACAAGGTAAAATTATTGACTACTCTTATATTGCGTTAAGGATCCACTGAATAGATTTTCAAAGTAGCCACTGAAAGAGTAGAAATAAAATTAACATCGTCAAAGCCAGTACAGTGGGGAAAAAATACTTGAATCAATTTAACTAAAGGCAAAAAAAAAGGAGGAAAAAGCAAAGAGGAAGCATAAGATAAAATACAAAAAATAAAGCCAAATACTCATGTACCTGTAATTACAATAAAAATAGACTGGTTAAAAAGCATAGATTTTCGTTTATATATGCCATTTATAAGCTATATACCTAAAATATAAAGACATAGAAAGGCTGAAGTTAAAGATATGGAACAATTTATTAGATAGAAACATAAACCAAAAGAAAAATGGCATAGCTGTGACTGTATCAGGCAAAAACAGGCTTTAAAGCAAAAAGTATGACTAGAGATAAAGAGAACCCTTGCATAATGGTCAAAATGTTCGCTTCTCCAGAAATACATAATTTTACATTTGAATATACCCTCAAAAATAGTTTTAAATGCATATAGCAAAAATAGACGAACTATAGGGAGAAAGAACACCTACAATGTTATTGGAGATTTTTAATACACATCTATCAGAAATTGATAATAAAGCTATCAAATCTATGGACAAAATAGCAAACAAACTTGGATTCTGTGAGACATACAAAGCACATGCAACCAATAATTTGGTATCATGTTTCTTTACAAACACACGGAACATTTAGAAAATCAATTACATTGTAAGCTAGGAAGCAAACTTTAACTACTTTCGAAAATTACTACCGCAAGATCAGATTTTTCCGATCACAATGCAATTAAAACACACACACACACACACACAAATGGAAAACAAGGGCGCACCCAGGCACATGGACACACACACGTCTCTGCATAACTCATCGGTAAGGAAGGAAAGTCCCCTAACAGAAAGTGCAGAATATTTAGAACTGAAGAGCCACGAGGCTACCAGGCACTGAGTCGCGTAGGACAAAGGCAAGGTGTGGTTTAGAGAATTTTTTACACATTGAAATACTTTGAAAAAAGTGGAAAGGGTTAGATCTAATAAGGTAAGAAAACAACCTAAGAAATTAGAAAAAAAAAAAGAACAAGAAAATAAACTCAAATAAGGTATAAGGAAGAGATTAATGAAGAAAAGAGAAGTTAATGGCCCAGAATCGACGCTGTTATTAACACGCCCCCCCAACTCCCCCGACAGCTCACGTGGTGGGGCCTCAGTGATGCTCGGTGCGCTCGGGGCACACAAATACATTCTTAGCCTCTAGCTTCTAGCGACTGACAAGCAATCGAGGATTAGCATATATAGAAGGAACACTTCGAACAGGACAGGCATGGAAGACTGGAAACCTGAGGTGGGGGCTGAGATGGAGAAGCGATGTGGATAAAGCAGAGATTACTTACAAAGGAAAAGGGAAACCTTCAGAAAAGTTATCATTCATATGATTTCACTTACATGAGGACTCTAGTGAACAAAATAAGCTGAGAAACAAAATAGAAACAGATGCATAGAGACAGAGAACAGACTGGCAGCTGCCAGAAGAAGAGGGTTTGGAAGGCTGGGTGAAGAAGGTGAAGGGACTAACAAAAAACAAAAACAAAATAAAAACCTATCGCGGCAGACAACAGTATGGTGATCGCCAGAGGGAAAGGGAGGTGGAGGGAGGAGGCAGAAGAAGGCAAAGGGGGACACGTGGTGGCCAAAGGAGACTTGACTTCGGGTGGTGAACACACAGTACAATGTACAGATGATGTATTATAGAATTGTGCAGCTGACACCTATGTAATTTTATTAACCAATGACACCATGATAAATTCAATAAAAATCTTAAAAAAACACCCTCAGAGCTGTAAGGGAAGACAAGGCTTTAATAAAGTCACAACAAAGTGCTAAAATAAAAGGAACGTGTAAGGAACAAAACTGAATGCATTACAGCAGAAATTAAAAGATCAAAAAGGAGGACTGTTAAATAAATTTAAGGAACTTTACAATAAAATAAAAAGAAAATAAATTGATCACAGTAAGAAAAAAAGGTAATCAAATAAAAGAAACACTTCAATATGTCCAGCATTCAAAAAGAGAGAACAGATAAAATAAAAGAGACTATCCTCCATGAAATAATTCAAGGAGATTTATCAGGAATGCAGGGCATGGTTTTCTAGATTACAGTGGCACTGCACAATGGGTGAGAATAAGCCTACGCTGAGGCACATTACTGTAAAATTTCAGGTCACTGAGGATACAAGTAAGTTCCAAAAACTTCCAAAGGGGGGAAAAGAACAGGTGACATAGAAAGAAACAAGAATCACTACTATTTCTGATATTTCTATACCCATATGAAAAACCGGCAGACAATTAAGCAATGACTTCAAAATTCTGAGTGAAAATATTTTCTAAACTAGATTTCTATACTAACCAAATACCAATTCAATGGGAGGGAAAGAGTAAATCTTTTCACACATGGATCATCTAAAGCTTTTTCCTGCTGCATATCTTTCTCAGTAAGCTACCAAAGGACATGACCCATCAAAACGAGGAAGTAAAGAAAGTGACATCCTGACACAAAGGAAATGAAGGCGCGACGCAGAAGAAATATGGGAGGGACCCACAGATGACACCGAGCGAGGAGGGGTAAGAGGGAGGGCAAGGCACACTGGGCCACGTTTCAAGTGTGTGGATAAGGGAAATCCGTACAGATAGCCCCCTTCTCTCTAACACACAGATGGGGTGTAAAAGTCAATGGGGTGGCATCGTTTGTCCTAAGGAGGTCCAAAGGATGCTGGTGGAGAGCCGAGCCTGAAAACTGAAACAGCAGAACATGCATTTCTAAAATGAGTGGATTCACTAACTCTAATGGTTATTTTTTTAGCCAAGGAGTTAGCCAACACTTTCGGATACCCACACAATGATGCACCATCTGAGACACACGAGAATTCATGCTATGTAGGCATGCATACTTGTACAATGCACAGAATATCTCTAGAAAGATAGATATCTGATTGCCTTGCAAAGAGGAACTTGGGGAAAGGGATGAGGAACACTTATTTTTGACCCCTTCGTTCCTTTTGAATTTTATAACATGTGTACATCTAGCCCACCCAAAGTGAATAAAATAAAATATATTCCCTGTACCCTTTAATCCAATGTCACTTGGAGGAATTCATTCTAAGAGACATCTGCATGTGTGCAACATGCCGCGTGGATAACATTATTTAGTGCAGGGCCTCTTTTAGTATCAAAACATCAAATATGATCTTACATCCTTTGATTAAAAATAGGGAAAACAAATTACAGACAGCCATATGGAATTATACTATGCATCTATAAAAGAGAATAGAAAAACTCATTATTTCTTGATATTAAAAAAAAAACCCAACACAGAGATTAAGTGCCAAAGGCTACGAGAACGAAAGCACGTGTTGTATGCTATCACTTAGGAAAATGTAAAACTATGCATTTATATATACTTTATATTTACTTACAAATTGTGTGTCCTTACCTAGAAGGCCATATAAAAAAATTGATAATATTACTTATTAGACTGCAACTTAATAACAGGAAGAGAAGAATAAAAAGATATTTCTACTGCATATAATTCTCTAGCTTCTTAATTTTAACCACATAAATATATTTCCTATGCAAAAAATGCACAAAATAAAATTCAAAAATCAAGACAAAACTATATAGAAATTCATATTTGAAATATGAAAGGAACACAACTCTTGATATAGCCAAGAAGTAAAAAATAGAGATTATTATTTCTAATTTTATACCAATTTGTGTTAAAATGTGGAGAAATCTACAAGTTCCTGGATAAATGTAACTTGTCAAAACTGGCTTTAAAAAAACAATTACCATAAAAGATACTACACCAGTGGTTTTAAAATGCTGCACGAAAAAAGCACTGCTCCCAAGCTGTTTTGGAGGTAAACTGTACCAGACATTCAAGAAACAATGTAAGATACATGAGGGCGGGGATTTCTCTCTGTTCTGTTCTCTGTGATATCTCCGATCTCTGGAATAATTTCTGGTGTAGAGTAGACTCTCCCTTCATTTCACAGGACCAGTATGAACTGAATTCTGAAACAAGACACATGTCCAGAACGTCTTCCTAAGTCTAATCAATGGCATCTTACCAAAAACCTGAAAGAAACATCAACTCGACAGAGAATTGTTAGAATTATTTTCTGTAAAATCATTAATAGCATAAGGCTCCCTAACAAAGTAACTCCCACTCAACACTGGAGGAGAAGCTAAGCAGACAGGAGGATTCAAGAGAATAAAGCTACAGAGAGTGGAATAATAGAAATAATAGCGTCATTATTCACAGATGACATGATTATCTACATAGAAAAACCAAATTATTTTGCAGACCAATTACCAGACTTAAGAAAATCTGGCGGTGGCTAGACTAAAATCCATATACAAATGCTATACTTCTACACTAGGGCAATAAATAAAAAAAATTTTTAAATATATCATTTTAAGTGCCACAAAATATATAAAGTAGCCAGAAATAAATACATCAAAACATGGGTAATGTTTTCATGAACAAAGTATAAACCAAAAGTGAAAGACAATAAAGAGAACTACAGAAATATAAATTTGTACCATATTTATAGATAAGGATACTCTCTACCATGTAAAGATCAGTTGTCCCATATCTCATCCATAGATTCATGACCTCTTCACTTAAAACATCAGCAGTCTTTCAAGGAATGCTGTGACTCCAAAATTCACATGGAAACGCAAAAGAAAACATGGAAGAGGCACCCGAGAGCACAGGAAAAAAATCCCAGGTCCAGGAATAATTGAACTAATTAAACTATCAACGAAATTGACCTGAATAGAAAACATTTGACCACCCGACAACAAACAAAGGAAACACACAGAACATTCAATAAGAGAACAAACTTAGTCAGATATAGAAATAATTACTTTAAATATAAATGGTCCAAATATTCTAATCACAGGCAGAAATGGACCAAGTGGATTTTTAAAAATCACCCAACAATATGCTGCCCCCAAGAAACTCACTTCAAACATAACAGCACAGGTAGAACGAGAGCTATCGTCATGAATCAGGAGGACCATTTTTTAATGATAAGAACTTCTTCAAGACAGATCCATCCTAAATGTGCCCGCACCTATTAACACAGCTTTGACTCATGAAGGAGGAGCTGAAAGGAAAAACAGACAAACCCACAATTAGAGCTGGAAACATCAACACTCTGCAATTAAGTTTTAAATCGTTTCTACAGATAAGTAAACTAAGAAAAAAATGGAACCTTTCATAAAAATGATTCAAGAGAAGGTATGACATGGGAGACAAAGCAGACCCAGCATATACACAACTTGGTGTCTACAACAAATAAAATACACCAAGTGGCCCAGAAGATGCGAATGAGAAACGCCTGACCCTGTAGGTTGCCATTATACAAGGTGAAAGGGTGAGGTTGTCTGCAAGGGGGTGAGAGACCCGCATCACCCTGGATGCTTTCACAGCGCCAGTGCCAGAGAACAGTAAAACACTCCTCGAGCCTTTTTGTTCTGTATAGTCTGCAAAGCTTTCATTTAAAAAACAAAAAGTATGTATGTCATTTGCAGTTTTATAGGGAACTAGGATGAAGTATAAAGAAACCTGCACTATTCTGGTTATTAGAATTCTGGGAGCCAGGTCCCAGATCCCTCCTTTACACCCACGAGTAAGATACTTCCGTTGGTCTAACTCAGGGTGAAATGATTTAGAAATCACAGCCTCAAAGGTACGGTGCTGGCCTGGCTCCCAAGGTTGAGCCTGAGGGGCAGGTCCGTGGTTCCACACCCTGTACTCAGAAGGAGCAGAGAAACCAGACATGACCCGGGAGAATGTCTGTAGCAGGAAGATCCAAACACAATGGCCCAGGTGAGGCGGACAGGTGCAGGGCTAGGACTGGACGGCAAAGTAAAGTGGATAAGAGCACACGGGCCTTGGGGTCAACCCTTTGTGAACTGGAATCTCAAATCTGTCACCTCTCTAGCAGCGCGACCTTGGGGAACTCAGAGGACTTCTCTAGGCCTCACTGACTCCATCTGTACCATAAGGACAACAACCCTGGTTTTGTAAAGTTAAGGTTCATATTGCTTGCAAAACATCCATAACAGTGCTTGATACAGAGATGGCTCTTGATAAATTGTAACTATCATTATTCAACAAATTCTAGGCCTCCTCTCATGTGATCCAAAGACTATGCTAAGTGTCCTGCCCTAGATAGTACTGGCTTAGAAATGAACTTGGTTGAGCCTGTAGGCAGGGGTGTCCAACCTTTTCGCATCTCTGGGCCACACTAGAAGAAGAGTTGTCTTGGGCCACCCATTAAATACACGGTGACATGTAATCACAAAAAAAAAAAAAACCCACCTCATAATGTTTTAAGTAAATATACGATTTTGTGTTGGGTCGTATTCATACCCACCCTGGGCCTCAAGCGGACCGCGGGCTGCAGGCTGGACGCCCGTGCAAAGCATTCCTTAAGCCCCAGTAAGTAAGGCAGGAGCAGACACAGTGCCTCTTAACTCCAATTTTGTCATCTCTACAATAAAAGGATCTGACCAGACAATCTCTAAGGACCTCATAGCTCACAGCTCTACAACTCTTTGATCTGTGAACCAAATCTAATGTGCGTTCTATGTTTAGAATTGATATATTGTTAGATCAGCTGAGGATTGCTAAAATCATATCATCTATTGATTTATATAAAGGGTGATGGCAAATGACCTTGGATAAAGAATATAATCTAAAATGGTATTTGTAACATCAAATGGAGTGTAAAGATTTAATGGCTTACCCTTTGGACTGAGGACCTCTTAGATTTATACATTCTTGCCGTTTAAAGGGATCTGAGAAGTGAACCCGTCAAACCTCCCACCCACTGGAGAAAGCACATCTACCGTGTCCCCACAATGCTCACAACCTGGCTTGAACACATCTCATGACAGGGACCTCACTGCCCCACAGCTGCCTTTTTCATTTTTGGAATTCTATAAATGAAGCACTTGTTAATGTTTATTGTGAGACCACATGTTTTGCATCCCAAATTTTTCCTTCTTGAACATAATGGCCCTTTATGTTTGAAGCAACTATCGAGCTTCTCCTTAGTCTCTCTTCCAGGCTGCACATCCGTGATACTTGAGTCATTCTCCAGATGCTTCCAGACCCCCCAGCACCCTGCCTGCCTTCCTCAGGGCCACTCTGTATGTCTGTTAGCCTGAGTTAAGTACAGTCCTGCAAATGGATGCAAGATGGAACACTCACCCCCAGTAGGTGTGACGCCTGCCCTTCTTAATGCCACCAAAGACTCGAATAGATATTTCTCCAGAGAAGACATACAAATGGTCAAATGGCATGTGAAGGAAATGCTCATCGTCACTAACCATCAGGAAACTGCAAGTGAAAGCCACAGTAAGGTGTGTCTTCACTCCTATCATGCCTGTTACTAGTGAAAAAACAAAAGACATGAATTGGCAAGAATGTGGAGAAATTAGAACCTTCGTACCATTGGTGAGAATGCAAAATGGTGCAGTTGCTTTGTCAAACATGAAAGTTCCTCAAAAAATTAGAAACAGAAATTGAACTATGATATTGTCAAGCAATCCCATTTCTGGGTATTTATCCAAAAAGAAGTGAAATCAGGATCTCAAAGAGATAACAGCACGTCTATGTTCACTGCAGCATTATTTGCAATCATCGGGATGTGGAAACAACCTAAATGTCCATTGACAGATGAAAGCATAAAGAACACGTGGCACATAGATACAGAAGAATACTATACGGCCTTTAAACAGAAAGAAAATCTGCAATATGCGACCACATGGATAAACCTTGAGGACATTATGCCACATAAAAATAAGTCAGTCACAGAAAGACAAATAATGCATGATTCTACTTATAGAGGTATCTAAAATAGCCAAATCTGCACTGGCTGATCCACTGGCATGGCTCAGTGGATTGAGCACTGGCCTGCAAACCAAAGGGTCACCAATTCAATTCCCAGTCAGGGCACATGCCTGGGTTGTGGGCCAGGTCCTCAGTGTTGGGGGGGCACATGAAAGCCAACCACACATTGATGTTTCTCTCCCTCTCTTTCGCCCTCCCTTCCCCTCTGTCTAAAAAGAAGATAAAATCTTTTCCAAAAGTTGGAAAATTTTTTAAAAGATAAATTAATTAAACTACATGTGGGTCCCCACCGAGGAAATAGAACTGTGGCAGCTGGTGGTGCTCTGCCTCACTTGACCCTGCCCACCTGGTGCCCCATTGCTCTCGGAGGGATCCAAAAGGCTTTGCCCAGAAAGCCCCACAAAACCATGAGCAGCACGATTTCTCATTCTCCTTCAAGTCTTAACATTCTAAATTCTCACTAAAAAGAAAAAATTTCATATGAACTGGTGCCATGAACTATAAAGCACAGTGATTGCCAATGTGAGTTCGAATCCTAGCTCTACCATCCTGTGACTCTACGCTGCTGGGGAAATTCTAGTGCCTGTTTCCTCCCCTGCGACTGAGGTGAGTAACTGCCCATACATCACAGGGATGTGAGGATTAAGTGATTCACCTCACCCAGGGCCCTGAGAACAGTACCCAGTCCTTAGTGTCACAGCAGTGGCCAGCTCAAGGCCCCCTGATCTGGAGTCACATAATTACACTCAGGACATTAATCTCTTCTACACTTAATTTTTTTCATCTTGGTATGAACTCAGCATTCAGGATCCAGGCTCAAGATCAATTTGACTCTTGATTCCCTCATCTTTCCCCTTAGCTATCTCTCCCAGGACTCTGGCACTTGTGTTTTTGATAAGCAAATCTCCTTTGCCTTCAGCTAGGTCACTGGTCTTTTCCCAAAGATCAAATTTAACTTTACTGAGTGACCGTGGCCAGAAAGATAACATGGCAGCGTTCAGCCAGTGTGTAGGTAGATGTCGTAAAGGTCAAGTCTGGTAAAACTTACCCAGTGAAGCTCAGCTGGGGCTTTCAGAGGTCAAACGTTTTGAAAATAAGACATAAATGAGCATGTTATTTAGCACAATGAATTAGAGGTACATAAGATTTTAGACATTAGTAATTACCTAAACTTTGAAGCATCCCAATCAATTAAGTTTTTGAATTACTTAGAAACGACAAAAAAAAATTTTTTTTTGAGAACCACAACTGATCAGCCACAAGGTATTAAGAAAACTTCTAAGAGAGGAAATGAGCATTTGCTTCTTTACCAGCCTCCAGGGCTCCAGTCCATTCTGAACCCCAACAGTCCCCATCTCGGCCCCTAACAGGGGCATTGCCGCAGCTCTGACCCGCCTACTCCCTCACGATGTTCCAGGCGCAGAAAATGTCATCCTTTCTATGAACGTACCATACACTTTTATACTCATGCCATCTGATCTGCTATTCCTTCTACCTATTGATATTTCCCCCCCTTCTTTCTCTGTGGTGAACTTCCATTCATTCTTACAGACCCAGGTCAAAGGTTACTTTTTCCCTGTAAAATTAACTCCAATTCCAAAATCATTGCTTCCTCTTCTGAGTTTCCCACTGAAGTTGTGCTTAGTGTTTTACAGCCCCTCCCAATGTTATGTTGTGATCATTTGCTTCCAAGTGGGTCTCATTGGCAAGAGCAAGCTGGCAGCGACCTCAGTGTGGGGCGTATTGTAGAACTCAGGCGTTGAACAGAGGTTGTAGGACTTACCTACCACGAAGAGCGTGATTTCTGTGGGAAACCATGACCAGTGTTCTAAACAGCAGGATTTCAAATCAACTTTGGAGCGCAATCCTATCACTCATGTATTCTTTCATTCAACAATATTTCTTCAGCACTTATCATATGTCAGGCATTCTGTGGGCCACCAGAGGTACATCAGTGAGCAAATCAGTCAAATATCTTGCCCTCGTGGAGTTTATATTCCAATGGGGAAGATAAAATAAGGTTTAAAATGTGGTAAGTAATTAGAAAGTGATCACGGTAAGGGAAAAAATAAATCAGGGTAGAAGGATGGAAAATGCCAGGGGGAAAGGCTGCGATTTTAGACAAAGTGCTTGGGGAAGGCCTCACAGAGATGGTGTGTTAGAGTGAAAATAGGAAGCAAGTGAGTGAGCCATGCGAATAGCTGGGGAAAGAGCATGTCAGGCAGAGGACACAGCAAGGTCAAGGGCTAGGAGGGGAAGGCTGCCTGGTATGTTCAAGGGCAGTAATGAGGCAATGTACCTGAAGTGGAAAGAGCATGGGATAAGAGAAATGACAAGG
>PVJI01014699.1:0-43428 GCA_004026765.1 Micronycteris hirsuta
CTTTTACACTGCCCCCAGTCTGTTTGTTGACTCAAACACCAGCATTTGAATTATAACATGCTGTCCCACTTCATCAGCGTTTTACAATTTAATGACATCTTATATATTCCATCTAATTTAAGACACACAAAGCTCTGTGGTAGACTTTTTTTTTTTTTTTTTACTGCATTCCAGAATAAGGAAGCTGAAGCTCAAAAAGGAAGTACATGTAGGAAGTGGAGAAGTCAGGGCTTGAACTTCCTGGTCTCATGTATTATTGTCACTCTTTGCAACTGATACCCAGATGCACCAGAGTGCAAAATTAGTCACATAAGCTTCATTAAAAATACCTATACTCACTCGCTCAATTTGACTTGGATTTTAAACTAAAATAATCCCCCAAATGTGTGGTTAAAAATTATAATTTTTCTTATTGAAGAAAGTGTAAAGTACTATAAGTATACTTCACTCTAAATGCCATGTAATGGACACAATGTTCTATACATGGGGTGTGGAATGAATAGCAGATTAAATATGTTGATGAATGTTCTTAGTGAGCAGTCTGCAGCTGCCTTATGTTTTAGTCATTTACATCCTTAAAATTGGTTCTTACATTCAATACGTTTAAACATTCAAACACCAAAATTTCAAGGATCTTCACTGACTATCCTGCTGTGTCCCATCAGGAGTGACATGATAACAGAGCATGAAGAAGACAGGATTTAACTTTTACAAAATCATAATGTTGCCCCTTATAAGAAACATATTTTTGGTGGGTAATTTTCCATTATGAATATGTATTTTTGATGCACAAATACTCTGACAGGTTTTTTACAGCTGTCTTCACTTCTTTTAAATAAGACAAACTTTAGATGCATAATTAGGATGATTATTCATAAAGAGGTAATATTTTGTGCATCATAATCAAGCATAAGCCATGAACAATGAAGTTAAGTGTCTTCTTCACCTTCCTCTATATTATGTATGTGGACCTTTGGGAACCAAAATAAACAAAGACATTCTGAGAAGAGTTAAGTCTACTTTATAGTACATTACTATTAGTATTTAGCTAATTGGAATACTATTAAAATAGAGTCGATTCCAATCGAAGAAAGCTAAATCACATAGAGAAAGTGAATCTGTTTCATTTTTATAAAAAAATAAACTTATGATTTATTTTATTCTTCTTTGATTCTAATTTCTCATTTAATTTTGGGCTGTTCAATTCTTTCACAATTTATGTTTTCCATCTGCACCACAAAGACCAAGATTTTCACACCAAGATTTGGAAGTTTGAAGATTCTACCATTAAAATTTTGTGATATTCAGTCTTTTGGACATTTCTTTTGATGCCAAGCTATCTTTTTAAAGTCACTTTTTATTTTTTTAAGTGTTGGTGATAGCCAATGTATCTTAATTATTTTTCTCTCTCCATGAATATATAATGTTTCATATGTGAGCAGCACCTTACAATTTATAAAACATTTTCCCATGTGGTATTAAGCACTGACATGTTACATATTGAATGTTATTTCCCTCATAAAAATATACCTTATTACCAAAGCATTCAGAGGAATTAACAAAAGATGGATGGCCTGATTTTCAGCTTATATTACATTTCCAGGATACCACTGCTGCAATATTTTATAGTTCAGCATATAATTCAAGTATTCATATTAACCAAGCAAAGAAATGACAAAATTTTACATACAGCAACTGTGACTTCTGGAGTCTTCCCAAGAAATTTTATGTAAAGAAGCCAAAGTATCCCTGAAAGGATATAAGTAACAAATTTTCCAAGTTTACTGATACAGACACTAGCTCTATAGGATCATTAAAGTCTCTTATTTTTAAAAATTAGAATAACTATTGTCTGTTCCTTTGTCTGGCTGGTTTCCTTTAAGTCACATTTACTCCTCGCTGTAGTCTGGCATATTTAATTAGTCATGTTCCTCAGATCTTTACTTGGAGTCTGTCTGGAATAATCAAGGCCGTTTCTAATACAGAAGCAGGTTACCATGTACAGAAGCCTGGTTCACTCTAGTAGTTTGTATTTGTAGCACAGGATCAGGGTGGGCCTAACGTAAAAACGAGTGAGCTTCAATAAAAAAAGAAAAAGAGGGGGAAGAGGATGTTTGCATGTCCAGCCTGTTCAACCCACAACAACCCAAATTCTGACCTCTTCATCTCTTTCCAGAGAGAAAATGTGTGGCTGAAGCCCTCCCCTAGGCTATTGATGTGATTACATTTTCAAACGTCCTCTCTGTATTAGCTCTTTCTCTTCCCTTATAGTTGAAAGTTTCCTCCATCTTAATACATGTTCCCTCAATATTCCAGTCACTATAGGTTTCATTCGATGTCTCTCCCTTAAATAGCCATCAACTTTTTTGAAATAGTTTAAGTCTCTCATTTCCATTTTTTAAAACTCAATTCACTCCTCAAAACACTGCATCTACATTGTCTGTACCACACTAAGGTAATAATTCTTGAAAAATTTACCAGTGACCTTATGTTATTCAAATCTTATAACCACTTAAAATTTAAAAAAATTATTTTACCTTGGAAGCATTAGAGTCCATTAGAACTCATTCATTAAAACTTTAAAGGAAAGCTCACACATATTGAACTCTCATACAACTCTGACAATAAAGCGATGCTACCCCTATTTTTCACTTTAAAAAAGCCCAGAAAAGTCATGGGCCTGAGGTTACACAGGTGAGTGGCAATGCATGGAGTGGAAATTAAATCTTTCTCTCCAAAGTTGTGAGTAAAATTATAATGGAGAGAAGATAGAAAAGGAATTTGCATTTAGGCTTATTTCTGAAGAATGAAGGACCTACTCTGGGAAATTTTCAGAAGAGAACATTCCAGAAAGAAAGTAAAACCAGTACAATGGCCTAAGTCATTAGCATGCTTGATAGGTTTGAGAACAAAAGTAGTTAATAAAAGGTCTCGCAGAGTGTGATAATGCAAAGGAGAAAGAAGGCATACATCATTAAATCCATGCCAAAATTTTGCATTTTTCCCTAGTTGTGATAGGAATCTATAAAAATGAATGTAAATAAAATCATGACATGATCTATTTTTCATTTTATAAAGAGTATTATAATTGATGGATAGAAATTAGATGGGGAAGTTATATATAAATGATACATAAGAAAGTCATATTTAGTTGCTTTTAAAATACAGAGGTATGAGGAAGAGTTTTTATTACCTAACCTATTAATAAACTTTTATTTTTGAAGCAGGAACATTTAAGTCTTAACAGGAACCTGAGCTATTTCAGGAGTAAACATAGAAACCATAAACAGTAATATTAAAAATAAAGTTTACTGTATGGTTCCAAGAAATAAAGAGATTTAAGGGTAATAAATCCATCAATTGTGAAATTTTGACACCATCATTATTGCGTTCTATAATCACACACAAACATGACTGGCTTGTGTGCAACTGTAAACAAATCACCTAAATTTTCCTATTATCAGTTTCTTGTATATAAAATGAGAAGATTATGAGGCACGAAGTGGAAATGGAAAGTTTAAATTATGCAGGATGAGTAAGTTCTAGAAATCTGATGTACAAAATAGTGCATTACCACTATAAGTTAAAATGTAATTATTATACACTTAAATGTTTTGTTCAGCAGGTAAATCATGTTTAAGTGTTCCTACCACAAAACTAATAAATGGAAATAAAGGGGCAGGAGCGATGTTTTTGGGGATGATGATTGCGTTTGTTACCTCGGTTGGGGTGATGACATCACAGTTATATGCATACTCCAAATTCAACAAACTGCATGCAAAAAATATAAACATTTTTAAAATGTTGATATATTAATTATATCTCTGTAAAGTTAAAAATATGGAAAATTATATGCCATCAGTGATTTAAAAAAAGGATTGACCACAAATCCTTCACCCAAAATGGGTGAAGGTTGGCCACGCAGGCAACGACCTGCTTGTCACTCCCCTCCCCACTTAAGTAGCTCCATTTTTTGGTTTGTTTTATATATTAGACTTGCAATATTTTACTTGAAATAAGCTAAAAAATACTGAAAATCTGCTAATTCATCCGAGGCCATTGTCAGACATATTACATAGATGTATCATTCACCTTCTTTTCTCTTTCTCATAGATATTCGTAGATGTTTTCATGCATGTTATTGCCACATAAATAAATATAAATTTCAATTTTTATTTCTAACACAGTCTTGAATCCTGAGCATGAATATGTCCAACTGCTTATGTCTATTTAAAACTCTCAGAAAGATCCCAAAGTCAACATACTACCAATAAAATACTTGATTCCTCTTTATTTTTTCCTTATTGCCCACGCCAGAAAAGCAGAAACGTCATCCTATATTCCTTACTTCAATATCTGTCCCAGGGTTCTATATTCTACCTCTCAAATACCTACCAATTACTCCATCTACTTTGGCTACTGCCTTTATTACCAGCATCAGCATTTTTTTCAGAATATTAAATAGCTTTCTGTTGGCCTCCTCTCCAACACACTTGTCCAAATTTCAGCTCATAACTAACTTCTGTATAAATCTGATCATTTTCTCTCCTTGAATGGCTTCCCAGTTTGTTCAGGACACACTTCATATGCCGAGCATAGCTGCTAAGGCTACAATAATTAGTCACTAAGTACCCATCTTGCCTCTTGGTGCTTTAATGTTAAACTGGTATGTGGAGGAAGTTAGTCTGTGACATAATCCAAAGTAAACTTTGTTCTTATCTTCCACTGTCTTTACAAAACATTTTTCATGAAGCTCACAGGCCCAAGAATTGACTGTCCTTTCTTAAATAAAAGATAGTTTTTTTAGCCCTGGCTGGTATGGCTCAGTGGGTTGAGTGCTGGCCTCTGAACAGAAAGGTCCTTGGTTTGAATCCCATTCGGGGAGGAGGATAGGGGCGGATTGGGGAAAGGGTACAGAGAATAGGAAGCATAAATGGTAGGTGCAAAATAGACAGGGGGAGGTTAAGAATAATATAGGAAATGGAGAAACCAAAAAACTTATATGTAAGACCCATGGACATGAACTAAGGGGTGAGGGGAGTGCTGGTGGGAGGGAGGGGTGCAGGGCAGAGGTGAATAAAAGGGAGAGAAAATGGTAAAACTGTAATAGTACAATCAATAAAATATATTTAAAAATAAAAAAATTAAAAAGTTTTATTCAGAAAAAAAGATAGTTTTTAAAAATTTAAGTCAGAAATATACCCTCAATTTAGAATATACATGTATCTCTATGTATAGAATAGCCATATATAGATATTCCATATATGACTGATTGTATATACATGTATGTGTATATATGTGTGCATGTGTGTGTGTGTGTGTGTGTATCTCCAACCAAGAAGAACCTGATTTAACAACAGATCTTCTTACCTGTCTGCTCAAGCTAGCCTCAGCATGGAGGGCTAGATGGTACCTTGACCTGGAAAAGTCTAGAAGCCGACTGCTTTTCCTGGAATGCCTTTGTGAATAATTCAGCTGTACCCAGCTGGGATGCTCTCACCTGCAGCTCCTCTCTCTAGCCTTGAACTGACGGAGGTAGCACTACTTTACCCTTTACTCCCCTGAGAACAGATGCTTACAGGTTGGCAATTATTTCTATTCATAAAATTTCTTTATAAACCTTCCTTGTCTCTCTTTATTCTAAGCATGTAAACAGTTTCAAAAGGTAAAGAGTTTCAGAAGATTACCAGCGTTCAGAAATTTCTTTCAAAATTCTTCATGTGATGATTTGGCACCTCAATTTACATTTTTTCAGGTTTTGTAGTCTAATTGATATTTCAATTATAGTATGCATTATTTAATTTCCTCCTTAGAATAATCCTATGAGATAAACCTAATTGCCTTTGTGCACTTGCAGAACTGACTTTAATAGGAGTTAAATAAATCTTGTAAGTTACAGACCATATAAATGACTAAGTAAGAAATCAGTTCCAGGCACTGGACTTTGGGTCCATGACCCTAAGCCCTGAACTATACAGTCTCTCATGAAATTCCTTTTAATGATCTGGCCTCTATTCACTTTTTAAGCCACTTTCCCATTTTCAGTGCATTCCAACATCATTGACCTTTTAAGAACTATTTTTAGCCCTGGCTGGTGTGGCTCAGTGAATTGAGCGCCCACCTGAGAAACAAAGGGTTGCTGGCTTGATTCCCAGTCAGGGCACATGCCTGGGTAGTGGGCCAGGTCCCCAGTAGGGGGCGCGTGAGAGGCAACCACACATTGATGTTTCTCTTCCTCTCTTTCTCCCTCCCTTCCCCCTCTAAAAATAAACAAAATAAATACAATCTTAAAAAAAAAAAAAAAAAAAACTATTTTCACTTACCAACCTTTCCTCACCTCCTGCCTTCACACAGACCATTTTCTACACTAGAAATAGTCCTCCAGTTTTCTTCCTTTAATACTAATTACCTCTTGAACTCTTATTTTCAAAACAGCTGCTTTCTTGATCTTACCAGGTGTAAATACTTCCTTCAACATGCCTGCAAATAACAGTATTGCAATTTTTTTATATCCTTTTATAATTTGTTTACATATCTGCCTCTCCTGCTAAAACTCTAAGCTCAGGCAGATAGAGATTATATTCTGTCCATCAAGTCCTAGAATAGATATTTGTTGAATGAAAAAATAATAGACTCCATGTAGGCCACAGGCTACCAATGGTAAAATGAAATGTTTGCCAAGTAGTCTGGATAGAAGGGTAAATCTTTGGAAATAATCTAGTCCAACAAACTGATTTAACAGTCAGGGAAATTTAGGGCCACCGAAAAAGATTTACTTGTTGAAGGCACACAGTAATGCGTTTTTAATTTAGAAGTCTCCCTCCCTCCATATCTTAGGTATTTTTGCATTCCTTGTTTGTATAAAGCTTTCAGCAAGGTCATGTGGCACAGTGCCAGCATACAGAACACCCTCATCTTCCTAAGACCTAGCAGATGTGACCAGGCTGTGCTAGGACCACCTGGGAGCCATTCCTAAGTAGCAAGACTTGTCTCACTTATGTAAAGGTTATAACTACAATCCACAGCAGGTGCTTAGTTTACTACACTGAAGGTCATTACAAAGGCACTTTGCTAGGTTCTTAGACGCAATGAAACTCATATCACAGTAACAATGCTAACTTGGATTGCTCCCTTCCTTTGTTTTAATCAACAGTTTAAGTCAATGATATTTTGTTATCTATAATTTTATTGGAAGTCCTTTTCAGAGATAAGATATGAGTTATGAATGAGTGAATAAATGACCAAAAGCATGTTATCAGTTTAGTAAAAATTTAAAAATAAAAATTAGTGAGACAGGAGCAAAGAGACTTCTTACCTTTGTGTTCAGTAAAGGCTGGTGTTAGATTAAACAATCTGGTTCCAAGGTTTTTCTGATAAAGATTTATGAGTATTGGATCCATTTCAAGAACAGTTATTGTTTTCATTTTCAAAAACTGTCTCTCTAAAGTAAAACACTCTTATTTTTAAAAAAACTAGGTCAGCCTTATTGTCAAATTTTGCTTACTTTTCAAGTTTTGTTTGTGATGGCATTAATATGTTATAAAAGTATAAGTAATTTTCTCCTTTTTCATTTCATTTCTGGAAACAAATAAAATGTTCACAATCTAGAAATTTTTATAAAAAAATGTTTGAACTGAATGTTTAGAGAAGTGGTCATTTCATTTTAAAAATACAAATAAGCTAAATGGAAAATCATACCATATGTTTAAAAGCAATGCCCATGTTTTATGATTGATATTTTTGAATAATAAACCTTCTTTCCATCTCTAGGAAAGGGGAAGCACGGCTATGTACATGAATGACGTAATATTATTTCCTGTCTTTGGGAGACCTCTCTTGTTAGTCCATTCAACTATAACCTTGTAATCTGTAAAGAATGTTTTTGGTCATGGGCCTTCACCTACCAGTGATTTCATCCAGATACAGTTTCGTAGTCTTTACTGGTTTGAACAGGAGGAAAGAGCAGACCATATGAATGAAATAAAACGTTACCATTAAATTGGTTTTTGCAGCTTAAGGTACAGGGTAATGATATTTTTCCAGCAGCTGCTTTCAGTTGGATTTAAAGTTCAGAAAAAGCTTTGCATTTGATACAAAATAATAAAGTACAGGTTGTGTTACTTCCTTCTTTTTTTGTCCCAAAACATAAGGAAAGTCTTTGTGCTTTTACATGGTAACTGATGAACATTAATTTTTTTTTGTAACCTAAATAGTTGCCCACACGCGCTAAATAGGGTCTATGTGAAAGTCCTTTAAAAAAAAGTAAACTGGTCCTTCTAATAAGTATGTCTGTGACTTGGGTCAATGTGTAAGACTCCTAGATTTCTTCTATAAAGAAGAATGTGTAAAGACTCCTAGATTTCTTCAATGATTGAATTACTTATGTAAGATAAGATGTCTTAGTTATAAACCTGTTCTTGTTACTAAGAGGTAAGGATTTTTTTCATATAATCACAGTAATTAATTTTATTTCCTAACCATGATGATATGTGTTGCATTCTTACATTAGTACAGTGAATAAATACTCACCAATTAATAAATTTACCACTAGTCTTTTTTAATTGAATTGATTGGGGTGACATTGGTTCATCAAAACCATAACAGGTTTTAAGTGTGCAACTCAACAAACCATCACCTGTACACTGTGTCATGCACCCATCTTCCAAAGAAAAGTATTGTCCCTTTTCATCCCTATTCTCCCCTTTGCCCACCTCCACCCACTCCTCACCTCCCTTTCCCTCTGGCTATCAGCACAGTATTGTCTGTACCTATGTGCTTTATATATATATACACATATATATATATAAAGCACACACATATATATACATACACACACACACACACATATATATATATATATATATGTGTGTGTGTGTGTGTGTGTGTGTGTGTTTTGTTTGTTTGTTTTTTTTTCTTTGCTTAACCTGTTCACCTTCTTACATCCAGCCCCCCAAATTTACTGCTGGATATTCTAATGAAGAATGAGTAGATGAGAAAAAAATCATTAGAAGATTCCTCAAGTTTTTGGGATTTCCCTATTGTTATAAATTCATAAAGAGTTCATAAATCCTTTATCATTTCCATTATCATAGGCTTCAGGTCAAAATTAAATAATAAGAAGCACTTTCCTTGTAAACAGTGTCTTTAACAAACCTCATTTTTTTAATTAGGCCAAATTTGTGTTTCTAATCAAAAATACATTTCATTCTAAGTTTGCCCTGGCTGGTGTAGCTCAGTGGATTGAGCATGGGCTGGGAACCAAAGGGTCGCTGGTTCGATTCCCAGTCAGGGCACATACGTGGGTTGCAGGCCAGGTCCCCAGTGAGGGCCATGTGAGGAGCAACCATACATTGCTGTTTCTCTCCCTCTCTGTCTCCTTCCCTTCCCCTCTCTCTAAAAATAAATAAAATCTTTAAAAATTATATTTTATTCTAAATTAGAACGAGGCTGTGTGCTAAAACATTTGAGGAGACACAAATGACCCTGTGGTTGGTAGAAGACAATAACAGTTGTGAAACATAGTTAAAAGTTTTTAAATATATAATACTCTGGAAAGTGAAAAGATGGGCCCTGGTGCGTGGGTCTTGCCTTGCTATGACCCAGTGAATTAACTTAAGGACAATGCATGTTGGATTTAAGAATAAGACTGTCAGTTGATGCTAAAAACCCAAGGCTTAAAATAGGTAATACTTAATAGTTACTTATAGCTGGTGCATAACAAAGATTATACATACAAATCCCAGAACTCCTTCTCCAATTAACTTGTACTTTTTTAAACACTTCTTATTTAGCAGTATTCCTTAGCATGAGGTCTAGGTAAAGCTCTATAGGAATAAAAATAGGCCTATCCTAGCCTTGTTCCCATTCACCTATTTTGCTGCCTCAGTGAGATTTAAATTCTTTCTCCTTCAAGACTGTACTTGACATCTTTTTTCATAATTGGATTTCACATATAAAATTATTTGGGTCAGAGGGAAAAATGGATGATTCTCTCCTGGCTAGCCCACAGTAAAGACAGGAACACAGAGTAGACAAAGAAAGGGAAAAAGAGAAATGGCCCTGCGTCTAACAGGCCTTCCGACAAACAACTGAAAGACTACAATGGAGAATTCCAACCGTTGAATCATGCAGTCCAGTAAAAACTGTGATGTTCATTGCCAGCAGTACACAAAAACAAAAGCGTTTTCTTAAGCCTGATGGATGCTGGGATTAAATCATTGTCCCTATCTTTTGTGTGATTTTGTTTTTGTCCCGAGTCATAAAGTATTAATGCTTATGAGTGGTCTTGCAAAAGAACTTATTTTAAACTGTGTTTTTTTCTCCCCAGCAGTATTTTTGTTTAGCAATCAGATTGACTGCTTGACATGGTATTGTTTTTAAAAGACTAATATTTTTCTCCTTTATAAAACAAATGCACAAAGCTTTAAATGTGTGCAAGAAAATCCTTAAAGAGGATCTTTTGATGTCCTTTTCAGTATAAGATTTTTAATGAAATGTTGGAAGCGTCACTTGATGTCAATATATTTCATTTTTCCATGGCACAAAGAAGAAATATGTGCAGAAAGAATCAAAAGTACTTGAAATCTATAGTGATGTTAAAAAAGCAAAGCTTAGACTTATAGGACAATAATTTCAGTCTTTTGAGGGATAAAAATAGATTGTGTTAGCAACCTATCCCAGTGGCTTTAGACCCTCATGGGAGAAAGAGGGAACCAAAGAGTTATGAAACCTAGACCTGAAATTGCTAGAGTGCAACAAAGTCCCCAATTCCCCTAGCCAAAAAGAGACAGTCTAAACCATCCGTATTTCTATGCATGTGTTGTTTTTTTTTTTCCTGGTTTCTAGGGAAACATGCTTTTATACCTAAGGCTGACTTGGGAAATCTTTTTTTAGATCTCTTGTTCTGGTAAAAATTTGCTGCTTCTATCGTGATCAACATAGTAGGAATAGTAGCCCTGCAAAATATCTAACTATCGGATTTTTCCCCCATAGCAGCTGAAGTTAATGCCCAGGATTATTACTGATTGCTAACTAAATTTAATAGAGTTTTAAGAGACTAACTCAATGAACAGTAGGAGATAGCTCTGGGATTACTTAATCTCAAATTGAGTGCCCAGTCTATAATAAAATATTAATATGTGTGGCTGTAATAAAAAAGAAGATACATATGAATAAATATGTGAGCTTAAATGTCCATATGAGTAAAATCAAGCTAAATGGTCATTTTTTTCGTGAACTGAGGAAAAGTTAGCTTAGAGTCACTGTCTACAAAGAAAAACAATGACTCGCATTGTTCCATTCCCCGACTCCAACACATGTTTCAAGAATATGAGGAAATTGTGAGAAAGACTTTGGACTTTGATGGGACATGAATTTGGGGCAAGGAGGAGTAATAAACATCTAGACATTAATAGGCAAGACCTAAGTTAACATCTCAATTATTTGAGAAATAGGAAAAAATGCATTAGTGCTTTGCATTTTTAATGGTCATGAAGTTGCTGCTGATGTTGGCTCCATTTTTTAATCTATATTTCACTTTCCTTTTTTCTCATTATACTCTTCAGCCTTTTTCAGATAAATCACACTCCTCCATTTACTTCAGATAAGGCATTCAGAGTTTGTCAAATTACAAAATACCCTTTATGTATTTAAGAGCTGAATGAAAGTCTTCTCTTTAAAAACAAACTCATGCCAGAAAGGATCATATAATGCAGTTAGAGGTAAATTCAATCAGAAATCAGTATTCTGCCCTTAAATTTTCACCATGACACACCTCACCATATTGTTTCAGAGGCAGGTACTCCCACTAAAGTAAGGCTACAGAAAAAAATCATACAGTAGGTTTTAACAGTGGAAAAGGAAAATCTCAAATATAATGAAACACTGACATTCAAGAAGTAAAGTGATATTCCCGTCTACCAAATGGCAGATGATGTAATGTATTAACAACAGTTTTTGATATTGCTATCAGTTTCAAGTGATGCTCATGTGATTGGTAACATTTCCAATAATGATGAAAGTTACAATAAGAAAGATACTGCATATCTGTGTTACAAGACTGGACTTTGGAGTTCTACTATCTCTAGGCATGACCTTAAACAATTTACTTAATCTCTTTGAACCACTATATATGTTTTCTTCATAGAGACTATTTGTATTTAATACAAAAAAAGAAACTGCACACGCACACAAATACATGTAGAGGTGGAATACTCTACACATATTAAAGGTGTCCTTTTTCTTAATTCCTCGGAAGGTCTTAACACTAATCTTTGTAGTTATTATTTTTCATGAATTTTAACTGAAACAAGTAAGATTATGGGGATAAAATAAATGGGAAAGATTAAACTGCCATCCATGGATAAATCTTAGTATTATATATTTAAGTCAAATATAATACATGTTTAATTACCATGAGAATGGTTGGATAAAAATATCTGATCATTCAAACAGTAAAAAAAAAACAAGAAGAAAAATTTAAATTATAAAAAAGAGCTTTGAAAGTATGGGAATTATTTTCAGTATTGGCGCTAAGAAAAAAACACTTTTAAATAACAGAATGTAAAAGACAAATACAATGAATAACACTGTACTGAGGCAGGAATGAGTTACAGTTCTGTTTTCCATACCTTTACGGAATGAGAGAGTCCAGGTGTCTGAACACACACTAGTTTGGATCTTGATGGGGACTGAGATCAGTTCAAAACCCTACTTAGTTGTGTATATATTCCGTAACTGCAACACTGTCTCCCAGTCTCATCTCCTAACCATTTCTCTTTCCTTATCTCTCAGCCTTGGAATAAAGACAGTTTAATGTTGATCAGAGAGAGAGTCATAGATGGCGAACAGATGACAGCCAGTGGGGGGAGGGTTGGGTGTTGGAGGAATTGATCAAAAAGGACTCATGGACATGGACAACAATGGGGCGATTGGTGCGTGCAGAGGGAGGTATAAGGGAACTAAATGGTAATGGGAAAATATAATAAAGATTAAAACACTAAATTGTTTTTATTTCTCTGACTGTAATATGAAAAAAATGGTATGATCAGAGAAGATAAATGAGCTAAACCTAAACTTACCTTGCTGAAGGCAACAGTTTTCCCATATTTTAAATTAAAAAAAATGGATGAAAGATGAAAATTGTGTGTATGCCCAAAATAGAAGCATTATAGAAACTTTACCCAAAACAGGGTAAAATTGGTCTTTGAGTAAAGTGAACCCAAAGCTTATTCTTCTCAAAAAGGCAGGCTGTTTCCCAGGGAGTGAAAGGACTGTAGGAAGGCACAGGAGAGAAATTCTGCTCCCTACTCAGATTGCGTAGAATTCTGGGGCGGTTAGGTTCTCTTGACCCCTAGTTGTGCTGAGGATGGCTCTTTATTTTTCAGGAAAAGGTTTGAAGTGAGTACAACTGTTCCTCCTTGTAGCAACTTTTACACTTGACACTTTATCCTCTAAGGTGTGATAAAGAATATGACATCCCCCCACCCCGCCCCTCAGGATGGTGAGAGCTGGTGCATCCAGAACCCAGAGAAGAGAACAGAATTATTACTATTTGACACTTATATATGTTTCCTCTGAAGGGTACATGAAGCACATCATAAAATGTTAATTAATAGCCAGTGTGCTTCAATACATCCTTGGAGATGGCAAATGCAGGCGATAACCCTCACATCCCTCATTTCTACCCTGGAGGGGAAAAAAAAAAAACAAAAAAAATAGCTCCATCCACAGTAAAAATTGAGGGAAAAATACAAAGGGCCAGTGGGAATGAATATTTGTATTCATTTGATCAGAAGAATTGCTGCACTATTTAAGAGGATCAGAGAATTTGGAGAAATTTAGAAGTTTTAAAAAGTGAAGAAGAACTGGAAGGAGAAGAAAAATTAAAGAGAAAGAAATAGAAAGCATGAGGGAAAAAAACAGTGAAACATCTGTGACATCATTTCTCTGCCAGAAGGCCTCAGATGGACGGGAGGCGCCAGAGTTCTCACCCCCACCCTCAGGAGTGCTGGGTCCCCGGGGTGCTGGCGTGGGTGTGGGGAGGGGTGGGTACAGCCCCTCTCACACTCCCTGGTGAAAGTGTGTTTTTACCACATGCATTTGATCTCAAATTTCCTTGCAATGATGAGTTGTTAGAAAAGCAGAATCTATTTTGGTAGTTTTTGTTTTTTTTTTAAATATGACTGCTTATGTGTTTGCTCATTTGGTGTGAGGGTGTGTGCGAATGTGATGACTGGTTATGCTGTTTCTTGTCATTGGTATTGGGGTGGTGGTAGTGTGCTGACTTACTATTTTAAGGCTAAAAAACACCATATGAAACATATAATTTTTAAATGTCTTTATACTTAACACTTGAAAAAGTCTCCAGCGAGAAAATGCAGCCGGGCAGATGTTGGAGCAGACTTTACTGGGTTGGGCAGACACTCTGACCCAACTCTTTTGCAGGTAATACATGATGAAAGTGGGTTTCAAGAACAGTCTTTAAGGAAGACAATCACATAACATGCAACCTGGTGGTTTAGCTGGAAAGGTAGAGACATCCCTATTTCCTCCCCTCCCCCACAATCTTCAGTAAGAATTAGTGCTGAGCAAATATTTTGTTAAGTAATGAGTGATGTGTTCAGGAATATGGATTTACCTGTTTATCTCCTGATTTACCTGAGGCACTCATTCCTGCTCTCACGTGATACACTAGAGTCAAAGAAAGACAGTCCCCTCCCCACTGCTCCCTGAGGAACTGTCTCTGCCCTTGCAGTTTTCTCTGACATGTTTCAGCATTAATCTATAATCTGTTTTGGTTCTTCTTTGGTAGGCTTTATCTCTGATTTCATACAAATCTAGGTTAAATTTTATTTTGCAAAAACATGCAAATAAACCTAGATTTACAGAAAAGATAATATTCATTATAGCAACAAGTTTTATATTTTCTTAGAACCTGGAGATGAGGCAAAGATAATTTAAGAATCTTTTAAATGTGCCTTAGTCATCCAAATTTAGAGCCAACACCCAGGTGTTTGCAAAACAGTGCAAGAGAGTGGTAAAATATGAAGTCGCTTTTAAAAAATTTGGGTGATAGTACTTACTTGAAAGAATCAAAAAATTTCATTTAGCAAATAACCTAAATGTCTAATATATGTTAGACATTCGGGTGCCAAAGTAAAAAGATAAAACTGATAAACAAATATAAAAATTATTTTACTAATACTGGGTATATTGCTTTGCTATTCGAGTATTCAAATAATAAGATATTAGAACCATGTGATTCTCATGCACAATTATTTTAACTGATAAACAAAAAGTGATACAGTAAATATATAAAACATATTTAGAAAATAACATACATTTTATGTAGTCCAGGCTCTTTAAATTATCCCTGAAACCTAATGTAAGATACTAACTTGTACAATATCAATATGGTTTCATTTGCTCCTAATTGTGTAGCTATTAAACTAAGCATTGCTTATAACTTGGAGACATGGCTACAATCTCTAATTATTGCTAGCCATGTTATGTAGAAAAAAAATTGAGATAATGTTTTAAATCAATTTTCCAGTATTTAGCCTCTATAATAGCACTTAACACTCATACTAAAGGAAATAAACTAGTCTTATTCCTAGTTTTTATTCTGCAAGTAAAAAGCATTGTAGAAGAGTGCCTGCTATATGTTTGTAAAAAGAGAATAATTCAAAAAAATCGCCCTTAGTATGTTTACATTACTCTTTCAATAACAGTGATGACCTAAAGTATTCATGAAGTAACACGGTTTCCCAAGCAATGTTACTCAAATAAACAAAAGTCTATATTGGAGAAGGCATTCTGCAAAAATGAAGAACAGAAATTTACTTCCATTTATTTGCTAAATTTACATATATTTTTCATCAACTTGTGTGAAAATAACATCAACGTATATGGATATGTCTAAGCTGTTTTTCCTTATATATAGTGACATTGGGGTATGATCTTTACTAAATAAAAGAAGCAAAGAGTTAATTAGTATGACCTTAGATCTTTGTACCTTCAAGAACATCTTGGGGGCCATGCATGAATTAAGGACAAAAATGCTCAGAGACTGAAATAAGCACATGGAGAGTCATTTCTGTGAAGGCTGCTGATTAATTCTCAAAATACACGGTCAATATTGGATTTGGTTTGTCTTTGTGGGTCTCCTTCTGCCCGACTCTTGTTTGCCAAGTACCCGTCTCGTTATCACCTTATTCCTCAGTGAGGTAACTAAACTCCGAGTGAACAGCTCCAGCCCATGCTGAGGTAACATTTTTCTGGAATTGAAGACATCATGTTACACTAGTTTGTTTTTCCAGTGAGATTCCACATTCGCTAAAATTTACCTTAAAGAGCAGCTTTAAGGGAGACCCTCCCCTGCCCTCAGTTGCTCGCACCTTCTAGTGTCAGTTCCCTCTGGGACCTGGAGCAGAACCGGGCGCTTCGGCAAAGCTAAAAATAATCAGTCCATTAGTATCGAGTTGCTTTCCTGAATATAGCAAGGTGCTCTCTCTGCCGCCTGTGTGTAGCCGCCCTCCCACCCTCTCTCCCACTTCACCCTGTGATGCATTGTGTTCAGAATTCAATAGGACCTTCACTGACATACTGTTTTCCCCCCAAATTAAGGTCTTACAACATAATTGCATATAAAGTTAAACCCAAAACTTTTTGCAACTTTGCAATATTACTTTATTATAGATTTACTATTTATAGATTGTGAATGTAGATTTTGCTCAAAACAAACCATGATGTAAAATAAACACATTAAATTGGAATACATCATTTAACATGGCATTTGTTTCTTTCCAATAATTATTTCATACAGTTTTTGTGAAACACCCAAAAGAGAAAAAAATATAGGTTTTTGAAGACTACAAAGGATTATGAATGGTGTTATTGTTTCAATAAAATTGATTATAGCAATGGGCAAGAATATTTACAAGAACAAATGTAAAATGCTGTTTACAAACAAAATTTCATTTATCCTTCTCTGTTATTATCTGACATATAGAAAATATTTCAGGCATTCACTCTTCTTAGAGTAATTGTTGTTTCTACATGTCTGGAGTCATTAAATAAGATTTTAGTAGCAGCTATAGGAAAAAGTTACTTAATTTTAAAATAAATTTTCCAGTTTCATTAGAAATCATATGTGATATTCTCATGATTATCAAGCTTATAAATGGTACTTTTAAAAGAGGCATTATCTTGTCTTTCTTTTATCAAATATATCCTAACATGCTCCTCAAAACTATTTTCCAATTTTGTATCTTTTTTTGAACACCTGGAAAATTAATTAGTATCTACACACACAAAAAAATGGAGTCAAATGTTCTCTTTCAAAATACATATTTATAGCCATTCACAGAACAATAAAAGCATTCTACTAAGTTTCTTTTTCATGCTAAAAAGTGCATTCAGTGGTCTGCTTTGGGGGATTGTAAGGGGAGAAACCTGGGGTGCTTTAAGGTTAATGGACAGTGATTAAGGTTAATGGCTGAGTGTTTAAGGTTAAGTGCTGTATTTACATAGCTGCCAGTTCTCTTTAAAAAAATATATTCATGTCTATCAATCAGTTCCAGCTAATAGCTAATTAAACAGCAAATGGGATATAGAGACAGAAGGTAAAGCCCCTCAATCTGGGGAACTGTCATTTCTCAATCAAGAAGTATTTATTGAACACCTACTTGGTCACGGCTGTTTTGGACACAAAGAGGTAGAAGCCACGACCCCTGTGCCCAAGAAGTTTAGCATCTAGTGGGGAATGGAACAGCAAACCAAATACCTCAGCACAAGCAGTTATGAAATAAATGACACAGGTAATAGAATTACCTGTAAAATAAATGACACATGGTATAGAATTCAGAGCAGGAAATGATACTTCCTAGCTCAAGATTTCATGGAATGGGGAAGGATGTTTAAGTTATTTATACCTTAAAATTAGTGATTTTCAACCCTGGCTGGTGTGGCTCAGTAAACTGAACACCACCCTGCAAACTGGAAGGTTTGATTTCCAGTCAAGGCACGTGCCTAGGTTTCGGGTCAGGTATCCAGTTGGGGGCATGTGAGAGGCAACTGATCTATGTATCTCTTACACATCGATGTTTCTCTCTGTCCCTTTTCCTCTAAAAGTAAATAAATAAAATCTTTACAAAATTAGTGATTTTCAAAGAGCTATATTAAATTCTTTAGAAGAGGTATACAACTTATACAATGTGCCCATCTGTCAACAACACGACATGCCATACACACACCTTTCTGCAACAGTTTAACCAATAAAACGGTATCAGCAATTTATCAATAATATTACTAAGTTCAATAGTTAGGAATATTCACCTGCACTTCATCATATGCAAAATCTCAAGATGCATTTCAAGTAAGTACAGCAATAACAATAAGAGTAGCTAGAGTAAAATTACATTCTAGCACACTAACCTTGAACCCAAGTTAAACTTCCATAAACTAGGAAAATCAGAAAAGTCTAGGCTAATGTAAGGGTCTGTGGAACCCGGCAGTTATCCAAGGCCACTGCATTACGAAACCTCAAATGACAACATGATTAATTACAAAAATGAAGTTTACTAAAACAAGATTAATGTTCATCTCTGCGGCAGCCACTGGGAACAATGCTTCATACTCAGAGCCGCCTCACTTTTACTCAATGAACAACATTCAGTCAGGGCCGTTTGCATTTGTCTTTGCCTTTTTTTACTCCCCCTGAATTTCAAAATGATTTCAAAAGGAGGGCAGCTAAGAATGGAGAATGTGGGGGATAGGGACTAAGAAGGAATAACTGGAATGGTAGAGAAGGTGAAAAATGGGCTTATAGCACACAATGATTAAGAGTAAATTTTCAAACTCTTAAATAAATTTTTATTCAGTAAGGTTCTTCCATTGGCTAGTTTCAAAATGTTTATAGAGCACAAGCATAAAAAGGCAAAAAGTGAACGGGCACAAAAAATTGACATCGATCTCCTGACATAGAGTGATGGTCAGGGAACCGCTTCCTGGCTCAGAGCTGACCTGAGGCAGATCACAGCTCAGAAGTGGGGGGGTAAGGACTCAGCTCTTGGCATGAAACTCATCTCTTTAAATGTTTTGAAGCAAAGGTATTAGAGAATTCTTCTGAATTAGAAGAATGTTCCTACTAAAATGTCAAATGCTCTCAATAGGGTTAAAACTTTATTAATTAAAAAATACTCAACAAACTGTATTTTCGACACGCTGCATTTAATGTGTTTCAACATGTGTTTAATGAGCTTCCTTTCCAGGATCCAGAAGTAATTACTGCGCCAGTAGATTAAGTGTTTTGATTTAGGAATTACTGGGAGTGAGGGTGACAACTCCTAAGAATAGACTGTAGGAGCATGGAGATTTTTGAACTGATAACACTGCTGTTGGCAGAAGTTCAAGTTTTGCAGCAATCGGAAGTAAGTGTGGAGACAAGTATGCGCTTGAGGGTGACTCAGTTGCTGGGAAAGGAGAGAAAAATTGTCCCTGAGTTGGGAAAGTTGTGAAGAGAATGAAAAAGTGTTAAAGATAAAGTTTATTACCACTCCAAATTTGCTAAGTGTCAATCCTGTTCTTTATATTTCCTAGATGTCCAGCTTGTCTCTGGGGTTGACTAGGGAGACCATTCCGCAGGGCGTGGGCCCAGCTCCCACTTGGAGAGGCCAGTGGACAGCGACACGGGACCACGCCCACGGACAGGTTCTCCTGTGGGGAATCAGGCCTGCATTGTACCTAGACTGCTATGAGGCTTGCTTTTGCTAAAACTCCCTCACCCTGGATTGAGGCAACAAATGTTTACTGCATATCTCTAAAGTAACTTCCTAAAGTCCGTGCTAAACCTTCCAAGTATGGAGTGTAACCAGTTCAACCACTTTTCCCCTAGATCTGTAACATCCTTCTCTTTGAAGTAATCAGCAACATTCTTTCCTTTGTTATCTGTAAAAGGTAATCACCTACAATGATCCTATGCATAGTCAATGAGGACCTGTGCATAGTAAATAAAAACCACCCTCAATGTAATGTGCCCAGAAAAGCAATAAAAAGCCTGTCCAGGAAGTGGTTGGGCTCTCTGGCCCTCTCTTTCTGGCCCTCTCTCTCACTTAGAGAGTGGCCATGCTCCCCCTTTTCCTCCACAGAACTCGATAGTCTGTGTGAATTTGTCTCGTGTCTCAGCCATGACTCTGTGGACACTGCGGGCCGGTGTCTGCATTGGTTGAAAAGATACTAGGAAAATCAGCACTGCAGTGACCCACTAGTCTCTCAAGTAGTCACTCCCTCTGTCTTCTTTTGCACACGTGTCAATTAAGAATGGCTCTTGCTGTAAGGTGGAATCAAATCTAATTAACACTGAACATCACTTCACGTATCTTTTAAGGTCACTGTGAGATGTCCTATTGAAAGAAAAAATCCAAAAGTGTTTTAAGTACTATTTTTCATCCAAATTAAAAGAGCCAGCCACAACTGATGTTAAAACTTAATATATATATCTATAAAATAAAAAAATGCAATGTATAATGGGAAAAAAAACTAACAGAACTTCATATATCTCTGACAAATTTTCCAAAGACTTATAACTCTGATTTCAAAAAAGATTATGAAATAATTGCAATATATTTTTCTACTTCTTAAGTAATATCATTCTTAGTATGGTTTTATATGTTTTTTCTTATTATATATAATTCAAGATAAATTAAGTTCACTACTTTCAGCTAATTACATTGCAATATCTCCATTTTATTATGGTGTCTATAGTTTGACAGAACAAAAATTATCTTTAATAGAAAAAAGGTAAATTAGTATCTGCTTAAAATGCAATAAATGCATCTTAATTCCTTAATTCATAATAAGCACTTAACAGAAGCCAGCAAAATTAACTACAAGAATCAGTGCTCTAATTTTTCAATATTCAAGTAACTTCAGGATATTTAATTACTCAAAAGTTTATTAACTGAGTCAAGAATGACTTTGTCATTAAAATATATCATAAAAATAAAATAAAAAATTAACACACATCTTTATAAGAGTAATAGATCTTCTACCTAAAATGTAATTTTATATCATTCTTTGTACTACTCTTCAATAATATTAGCTATCATAAGTGGTGTATGTACATACTTTTTAAATTATATAAAAATAAATTATGCCCTGGCTGGTGTAGCTCAGTGGATTGAGTGCGGGCTGGGAACCAAAATGTCCTGGTTCGATTCCCAGTCAGGGCACATGCCTGGGTTGCAGACCAGGTCCCCAGTGAGGGCCACATGGGAGGCAACCATACATTGCTGTTTCTCTCCCTCTCTCTCTCCCTCCCTTCCCTTCTGTCTAAAAATAAATAAATAAAATCTGTAAAAAAAATAACATTTAAAAAATAAATTATGTACATTATTTATCTCAAACTTCTCATTTTACAGTGGAAAATTTTAGGTAGTGTTATTAAATGACCTGTTCATTGTCACACTGCTAATGTTGGCTTTGGTGCAAGCAGAATCTCTGAGCTTTTGGTAAATTCTCTACACTTTCTAAGACAATACACATATATAAATAAACACATACTTTACAGTTTTTGTATAGCTAATACCTATTTCTAAACAGCAACCTAGTAAGCTCAGTCTAAATTGCATAATGTTTCTTAGTATTCATTTATTTAAATAACACTATTACGAATCCTTACCAGTGCTGTTAAAACCTAACAATTAGTATTGACAACCACCATAGTAAATGCCCTCACATGCTCTGAACCTGCCCACCTCATAGTCCTTTTTGAAAAAACAGCCATTGTCAGTCTTTAAATGCTGATGATGATGGTTGGAGTGCCCTCTAAAGAAACTGGAGTTTCTGCCATGGCCACATCCTTCCCCTAAAGCACGCTGGCCTCACCTGCGGCCACTTACAGCCTCATTGCTGTGGGCACAACTGATGTAGGGTGGATGGGTCCTATTAGCCTCTCTCCATCCAAAGGTCATCCTCCAGAACTAGTAGCCTGAGTCAGGAAAGCAATTTCTTGCTCAACTTATGTGAAGTCTTACTTATTTTAAGCAGTTACATAATTGACTCTTGAGTTTAGTCTTTTAAACCTTTCTTAGCGCAATCTCATAAAAAGGACACAAAATTCCCTTGGAAAATTTAATTAATAAATTTAGATGGTTTTCCAGCCCCTTAAAATGTTCACATGAAAGTATGTATAGTTTTTAAAGTTTACAGAGATGGTAGAAATGCTTAACATTCTTTGGAAGTGAAATCAAAAGGACAGATGATGGCAGGTCTTAATGCTGTAACTATAACTATAGGTATAACTGTAACTACCTACAACTGTAACCTAAGTGCAGTCTGCTCTCACAGACTGCATGGTAGTCCTTCAAATTTATCTGCTCAAACTTCATGCTAACAGTGTGTGGATAGAAGACTAACAACACACTTTCCTCTTCCCCATGGCAATTTGATCTTTTATGAACTGTCTAGCCCTATTCCCCTGGAAACCTGATAAAAATTAGAATGCCAATGGAATTACTAGGAAAATTTACTTACGGCAAAAATGACACTTCACTGCTACACTGAATTGGGACTGAGAAAACTGTAAATACCTGATACTGAGCCCAATGTTGGGTTTTCCTGAGTACGTGCCTCTGTTGTTACAAAAGGCACGGATTCCTAGGGAAGGAGGCATTTAAACTAGGGTGTTCCGCCCACCCAGCACCTCCTCATTATGGTCTTGCCTGCTTGCATTTGAGCTGTCGGGCCAGGACTGACTGCCTCAGGTGAAACACCTGATGCTGCCCTGCTGGCAGTCTGTCGTCCCCGCCCTGTTCTCGCTCCTTCTGAGTTGGCTCCTGTCAGCCTTGGTCAGTGGTGACCTTGTTAGTTTAGTTGCTCAGGAGGGTCTAAAAAAGAAAAAAGACTCGAAGTGGGCAGAACATCCTTCAATCATACTAATGTAAATAAATAAAGAAAGAAAGATACAAAAAATAGATTTGAGTTTTGTCATAGTAAGAAAATGAAAGTTCACAATTTCCAAAATGGATAAGATTTTTAAAAGTTAATAATATCGAAATAGTTTTTATTCCACCTAACGGATGTTTATGTAATGGTGTTGGTAGCCATAGTCATTGTTTAAAGTTACACATTAAACAATATAAATATCCAGTGTTTCTATAGTACCAGAGAAGAACAATTGATTAATGTAAATATTTAAAACTAAAATAGCCAAGGTAAGCCAGGAAACAAATGCTTTAAGTGCATAGTTTTTTTTTTTTTTCTGTTAGTGCAAACAAAAGCTGGTGATAAGATTTATTTTTTTAAATTATAGATCATAGTTCTTTAAACTAAATAAAAAACATTTTTATTTAATAAAGCTAGTGCTATGGAAAACATAATAGAAGTCATGCTAACAGAGGGTTATCCACACATGCACATATTCACTCTCACACGCAAACTACATATACACACAGAACAAGTTATTACATTATTGTAACACAAATTAATAAATAGACCTAAAATAGCATGTGAAGACACGGTCTGATATAAAAAAATATATATTTCCCACACAATAAATCCATCAATAGCATTTACATTCAAATTAAAGAGTCAAGTAAAATGACTTAAAAAGAGATCACATTATTTGATATACTCATTTTTTGTATTTTCTTGATCTAATGGTATACCTTGTTTATTATGCTTTGCTTTATTGCACTTCACAGATTTTTTTTTTTTTACAGATTGAAATTTTGTGACTTCCCTCAATTGAGAGAGTCCATTGTCACCATTTTTCTGATAGCTCTTGTGTCATATTCGGTCATTCACTCTATGTCTCTATGTCACACTTTTGTAATGCTCACAATACTGCCCACCACGCTTTCATTGTTATTATGTTTGTTATGGTGATCTGTGATCAGTATCATTCATTGTATTTATATATATATATATATAAATACAATGAATGATACACTAAATTGATAAATGTTGTATATGTTCTCATTAGGCTACTGACCAGCCATTCCCCCTTCTCTTTCCCTCTCTCCATACTTCCCTATTCTCTGAGACACCACAATATTGAAATTTCACCAAATAAAAACTGTATAATAGTTTCTAAGCATTCAAGTGAAAGCAAGTCACATGTCTCTTTACTTTAAATCAAAGTAACTTCACACGTCTCAGTCACTTTATTTTAAATCAAAATGACTTCACACATCTCAGTCACTTTAAATCAAAAGCGATACCTCAAAAAATTAAAAATGGAACCGCCTTATGACCCAGCGATTCTGCTTCTGGGAATTTATCTGAAGAAACCCGAAACACTAATTCAAAAGCACATAGGCACACCTATGTTCATTGCAGTGTTATTTACAATTGCTATAACATAGCAGCCCAAGTGTCCATCAGTGGATGAGTGGATAAAACAACTATGGGACATTTACACAATGTAATACTACTCAGCCTTAAAAAATAAAGAAAATTTTGCCTTTGTGACATCACAGATGGACCTGAAGAACATTTTGCCAACTGAAATAAGCCAGTCAGAGAAAGATAAATACCATAAGATCTCACTCATAAGTGGAATCTAATGAACAAACTGAACTAACAAGCAAAATAGAGACAGACTTATTGATAGAGAGCAGGATGTCAGCTAAGGGGGTTGGTGGACGAGGAGTTGGGAGGTGGAGGGATCAAGCAAAAAAGAAAAAGGACTCACGGACATGGACAACAGTGTGGTGATTGTGGGGGTGGAAAGGAATATAAGGGGGCACATTGTAATGAGAAAATTCAGTAAAAATAAATTTAAAAAACAAACAAGAAGAGATTAATGAGGAAAGCAGGTCAAAAGCCAAGGTAGGCTAAGAGCTAGGTCTTTTGTGCCAAACAGTCAAGTTGTGAATGCAAAGGAAACATTCTTAGAGATTAAAAGTGCTACTTCGATAAACACACAAATGATAAAAGTGAAATATCCTTATTGCTGATATGGAAGTTCTAATTGTCTAGACAGAAGATCAAACCAGCATTTACCTTAAGCCAAAGCCTAATCCAGAGCAAGGCCCTAACTCTAACACTATGAAGGCTGAGAAAGGTGAGGAAGCTGTAGAAGAAAAGTCTGAAGCTAGAAGAGGTTAGTTCATGAGGTTTAAGGAAAGAAGCCATTTGCATATGTGTAACGTAAAGCAGCAAATCATCCAGAAGGCCGAGCTAAGATCAATAACGGGGGTGGCTTGTCCATGTAGATGAAACAGCCTAACATTGGAAGATGCCATCTAGCACTTTTATAGCTAGAGAGGAGAAATCAATGCCTTCAAAACTTCAAAGCTTCAAAGGACAGGCTGACTCTTGCTTGGGACTTAATGCAGCTGATGACTTCAAGTTGAAGCCCATAGTCATTACCATTACGGAAATCCTAGGGCCCTTAAGAATTACGTTCAATCTATTCTGCTTGTGCTTTATAAATGGAACAGTAAGGCCTGCATGACAGCACATCTGTTTACAATGTGTTTTACTGAATATTTTAAGTCCACTGTTGAGGCCTACTGCTCAGGAAAAAAAGATTCTTTTCGAAAATATTACTGCTCATTGACAATACATTCAAGAATTCTGATGGAGATGTACAACAAGATAAATGTTTTTCATGTCTACTGATTAATTTTATAACCTCCATTCTGCAGCTCATGGATCAAAGGGTAATTTCAACTTTTAAGTCTTATTATTTAAGAAACACATTCCATAAGGCAATAGCTGCCATAGATAGTAATTCTTCTGCTGGATCTGTGCAAAGTACATTGAAGACCTTCTGGAAAAGAGTCACCATTCTAGATGCCATTAAGAACAGTCATGATTCAAGGTAAGAGGTCAAAACATCAACATTAACAGGAGGTTAGAAGGAAGTAATTTCATCCTTCGTGGGTGACTTTCAGTGCTTCAAGAGTAAGCGGAGGAAGTTACTTTAGCTGCAGAGGAAAGAGCAAGGAGTCCAGAATTAGAAGTATAGACTGAAGGTGTGACTGAATTGTTGCAATCTCATGGGAAATTTTAAAAGATAAGGAATTGCTTCTATGGATGAGCAAAAAAGCGGTGTCTCAAACGGCATCTAGTCCCGATGAAGATGCTGGGAAGATTGCCGAAAGGATGGCAGAGAATTTATAATGTTACACAAACTTAGTTGGTAAAGCAGTGGCAGGGTTTGAGAGGATTGACTCCAACTTTGACAGAATTTTTACTGTGGGCAAGATGCTATCCAACAGCTACGGAGAAACTGTTGCTGAAAGAAAGAATCAATCCATGTAACAAATGTCCTTGTCTTATTTTAAGAAATTGCCACAGCCAACGCAGACTTCTGACACCACCATCCTGACCACTCAGCAGCCATCAGCATCGAGGCAAGACCCTCCATGAGCAACAAGGTTACGGCTCACCGAAGATTCAGATAATGGTTAGCATTTTTTAGTAATAACACATTTTTAAATTAAGGCAGGTATACTCTTTTTAGACATAATGCCACTGCATAACACAGAGACTACAGTATAGTATAAACATAACTTTCATATGCGCTTGATATCAAAACATTCATGTAAATTTCCTTATTGTGTTATTAGTTTCACTGTGGTGGTCTGGAACCAAACTTGCCGTATCTCTCAGGTACGCCTGTGTATGCTCATTCCTATGGTTCAGAATGTACTGAAATAGTTCGAGTCCCTCACATTCAATCCAAGGGACTAGAGCTGTAACGTAAAAGTTTCTGACCCTGTTCATACTGCACTTGGGCTTCTCGGCATGTTTGTGCGCCTTCACTTTTTTCAACATCTTATCAGTCATTTGAAAATATTTTTCTTGGTTGAATGTTATTCCTAAAATTCAGAGAATAAAACACATTGCTCATCTTTAAATGGAATGTACATATTTATTTTCCCTATCAATATGAAGATTAAATGAGATCATGTAAATCGCAGGAAATATAGTAGTTCCTTCTTTATATTTATTCACATATATGGCTTCTGTACCTAAAAGGAAATGGAAATGCTTTCACATAAACTAATCTTAGTCAAATTTTTATTTTGTATAAATTAAATATGTGATCACAATATTGTTTGTATTGAAATAGATTTCTAATGTTATTAAAGTGAAAAAATCAAAGTATTATCATGCTATCTCATGGGGTATCTGAGAGCAAAGATGACAGACAATACAGGTCAATATAGTATATGAATCTGAACACGCTCTTGCTTCTGCTAACACTGCTTTCTTTCACTATTTCTCAAACCAATGTTGGCTGTGACTTGGTGGGTAAACCAAACTTAGTTCAAGAGTTCAGCATGTGCACTCACTTTCAAATGTTCATGATTTTTGGCCTCTGTTATTAACTTTGCTTTATTTCTTAAATTGTTCAAAACAGGACAGGTGAGAGACCCATAAAAAATGTCAATAATCGAATATGAATCTTTCATTAAGTTTACAAATTGGGAAAAACGTTTGAAAGTGTTTGACCATAGAAAAATTATTAATTTAAACTTATACTTTGTCAAGTGGAACTTAGACTCAGATAAAATTTTTATGATTAAATATTACTAAAATATATTTTAGCCTAAGGGAGAAAATATGTGTTATGCTTTATGTGATATAATATAAATTATATCAAACATATAGCCCTGCACTACATATGAAACCCTTTAAGTATCTGGCAAGGGTCTTGTGGGAAGCATCGTACACATGGTCTGTGTATTTTCATGTTCTTTTCTGTTGTATGCTAATGTTTCCAAGTTACTCCTGGTCACTTAGCAAAGAACTGCAAAGTTCTTTTACATGTAAATAATCACACAAACTGTTACATACTGGATATTCTCCACATTTTGAAAATGAGGTAGTTATTGTCAGAAAGAAGACCAAAACCCCAGGGTTCATGTTTAGTGCTCCACTTACAGAGAATTTTAGATTTATAATTCAGTCAAATATAAGTGCTAAAAAGTATATGCATAATTAGTAGCATATAACTTATCTAGAGAAAATAAATTCTAGGGTGACTGAAAATGTTTTTTATCAGGAAAACAATTAGCTAGCATTGACATTTAAGCACATCTGGCCAAAACCAAGGTCAAACTTTTATTGCAAATACAAATAGATCACTAATAATTTCTCCCTCCTACTGAATGTACACTATTAAGGAATAAAACAAATGAAGTTGACTGCTAATTAGATTCTGCTTTGAGTTTTTGAGTTAGACACACCTGTACTTTTTGCTTTGAACACACATTAATGATAAAGTATACTTCATAGCAAAATTAGAAATTGATATACTGCTCAAAATATGCTATAGGTTTCAATGGGCCTAAAATAAAGAGATGTTTAATATTAAGCAGGATAGAAGCAAAGAAAATTTACATATGTTTTGCAGTAATAGATTCAAGTCGGTCAGGACTCTGACTGCAGTAGAGAGATTGAGACAAAGAGCCCTCCATGCAAAGGAGGAAACCACCGCTTTCTGCTTCAGAGTGAAAAAAAGGCAGAGGCAGCTAACCACCTGCGAGGGCGGAACTGTCCACGAGCCTGCAATGTTCCCAACATTTCCCTGGAACATGAGACAAAAGTAACCATCAGTAGAATTCACTGTAGACTGGGGTCCTGGTGGAAGGCTTGGGATAGGTCAGACAAGGAGAGGAGGAAGTGGAAGAAGAGCCTATAAATGAAAATGAACTAGTTTCTGGTTAATTCAAAAAAAGGATTTATGAGGATAAGATCAACTTCAAGAAGCTAGCCTGTTGATCTGTTTGAGTAATGATAGTGATAGAGGAAGTCTTTGACTGCTGTTTTTAAAGTAATCATCAATCCTCAAGGTATTTAGAGCTTTCAGATCCTGTCACTGTAGATTAATTCTTCTAGGATCTTGAGATTACTGGTAGTTTGAAAAAAAAATTACTTGTTTTCTTCTCTGTTTTCTTTTGTATAAAAATAATCTATGATTTTATAAAGGCCAACTTCATCTAAATATCTTTCTCAAATCTCTTTTATCATAACCAAAGAATATATGAGAGCTATGATAGCATTTATATCTATCCACTTTTTCAGAAAAAAATGGGTTGGGGTTGCTAAAATTTTAAAGTAATTTCTTCATACTTATTTCCCTTTCTTTTGCCTCATATAAATCTGTTTGTGTTTATAAAAGTAATCTATGTCTTGGCTTAAAAATTATGATAATATGGATTTAAAAAAAAAAAACACCAAAACTCTCTTTAAACTGAATAATCTGTCTTTTTCTGGAAGAAGATATTCAAGCCCATCATGATAAAAGTTATATTATAAAATGAAAGGGTTTTTTAATCATAAATATTTTGTTTTTGATCTCTCTACAAAGAATGGTCTCAATTATATTGATAAATGTCTGTGTTGGAAAGAAATCATTTGAGCAGATAGACATAACAAACATTCAAGTTCCTAAGAAAATCTGTATTTGAAATGAAATCTTTCAAATAGGTATTTTCCAGGCTATGTCCGCATGGCCACAGATAAAGGGAAAATTCAATTAGTCTTGATTTTAGTTAAAATAAGTATCCAGATGGTCCTATTGAATAACTGAGGCCTGACTATCTTTGAGGGTGAATTCTGACAGCTCATTTTTTTCGCTGCTTTAGAGGTGGGAATGTGTTGAGGTGACTCTCCTTGAGAGGCCATTGTGACTAGAGTCACCCTGTCAATGTCAGCAGCGGCTTAGTTGAAAATATTCTCAGGAGACACCCATTTCTCGGAGACTTAATATGAATAGGAATGGAAATTTAGCAATGGAGTGATGTGGAAAAAACAGTTTGTTCGCCAGTTTGTCTGGGATGTAACTGCAACTCCTTTACCTGGAGTAAAACTTCTGAAAAGTAGTAGGGTCTTTAAGTGCTGGGTGATGCGACAACCGCAAGTGAGGTCATAGTCACTGGCATTTAACTATTTATGCTTTGTTTGATTGAGGATTCTACCTAACCCATTCATGAATTGCTTTTGGAGATCAAGTAGTCCTGATAAGGTGATCAGAGATAATGACAACTTTGCACTGATAATGGGCCACTGTTAGGGAAGCAGTGTATTCTATTGGTTGGAGAAGGTATCTGTTCTTAGGCACAGTTCATTTGAACCCAAGTTCCATTACTTATCAGCTGTGCAACACTGGGCAAGTACCTCAACCACTCTGTTTTTACATTTGAATATAAGTAGAAACAATACCTACTTCACTGAGCTCTCAGGGCTAAAAAAATCATCAACACAAAATGCTGGTTCCCTGTGGATGTCCAATTAATGCTATTCACAAGCACCATACTGGAAGTAGTTGGCTTCCAATTCAGAGCAAAAAATGAAACCCTGAATAGAAGAATACCTGGAAGATGCAGCTGGGCACATTGGTGAGGCGGGAGGACATCTTGAACGTACTATGCCCACAGAGGGCTGGCTGACTACCCTGTCTTCTCCTTGAGTGGCCATTGAAATTGGACTGT
Organism: Micronycteris hirsuta; assembly: GCA_004026765.1. Classification (NCBI taxonomy): domain Eukaryota; kingdom Metazoa; phylum Chordata; class Mammalia; order Chiroptera; family Phyllostomidae; genus Micronycteris; species Micronycteris hirsuta. The sequence continues at coordinate 30,453 of PVJI01014699.1, forward strand.
ATTTTTTCCTATACTTCCTATCTTGATATGTAATATAGGTCCTTTATTATAAATGAAAATGGGATTATTAAACCCTATAAATGTTGATTTAGGATTAAAAAATAAGTTAGTTAGAAGAGTATAACCTTTAGAATAAGTTGACATGTCCTGTAATTTCTAAAGTTATTTTCTCCAATACAAAATTTTATGGATTATATAGTATATATACTTACACCATTTATATTACTTTATTACTTATATTGGAATCTTATTTGAAAACAGGTACAGATAAATCCACAGGGACACAAAATAGTTATATAAATAAAAAGATGAAGGAACTTATTTAAGGACCATCTACTTCGTGAATGGCCTAAGTTTTTAATATGATATTTATTGATAAAATATAATTCCAGTCAAAAAGTTGTTTTTTTTTTATTTTTAAAATGGACTTAATATTTTCCAGCACACGTGTTCATTGTAATGGTTATAACAAAACCACCATTATAACTTTAAATGGCTCAATTATTTGAGGATGTCACCTAGGTTTTTAATTACTCTCATCTCTATGTAGCTATATTCATCAATGAATTTCACCATTAGCAGAACATCATCTACAAGAGTTACATTCATATATACACACATGTATATATGCATACACACATATATTATACATGTATATATACACACACATATATATTATACATGTATATATACATACACACATATATGTGTGTATATATATGTAGATTTAAACACAGTAGATCTTATGTAAAACATCAAACCATTTCTCTGTCACTCCAATCATCCCTACAATGCTCCTTAAAATTTATTAAATCAACTGAAACTTAAGCAAAGGCTCTAGAGTGTAACTGTTTGGATAAAAAGTAAAATATTCATTCATCATCCTATGCCCTCAATAATTGGCTGGACTGATTTTTTTCACCTAATTAGTATTGCTTTTAATTGAATCAAATATACTAACCAATGTGCTGCCATCAGATACAGCCAATCACAATATGTTTCAAATTGCAGTCCAGTACCACTTGATTTTTATTGCACTTTGAAAGGCAAATGAAGTAAATCAAGAAGAAACAAATCTAAATGCAGTGCTGAAGTGAGGTCCGGCCTTTCCAACTGGCTTCCTATTAATCACAGGGCTGCCCTTTTCATTAAGGGGCACTTGTTGGAGTCATTGACAGGGTTACAGCATTCATATGTGTGAACTGTACTCTGTGGCATTCATTTACCGGGGAAGGCACAGTGAAATTAGATTCTCTCCCTGTAGGGGGTAGACATTGACCGCTATTCAATGCCAACAATTGTCGGTTAAAGTATTTCATGAAGAATGACTTTTAAACTGCATTTACTCCACCATCAGTAATGTCAAGTGCAATTCTAAAAGAAATATATTAAACTAGCAGTAATTAATTAAACCTCTCATAGCAGCAACTTTATCCAAGCTAAATCATTTCTGAATATACACAAAGGAGTCATCAGGATTCTACTGTCATGGCTTTTAAACCATCAATTTCAATAATGTCCATTTATAATAGTTAGAAAACAGAAACAAAACATTGGCCAGTGGGAAATGACTTAAACAATGCAACAGTGTTTTATCTGATTTCACCTATCTATGTACTCTATATATTTACATTGTCTTTTCAGATGACAATGCCTTCCGTACAAATTTTTCAAATTAAAAATGCCTAAAAAAAACCCCACATGACTACAAATAGATAAGATGTGCTGACAGTTTTTATTGCATCCTTTTTAAATGTGATCATCATTGTGCAATATTCGATGGGCTGAAGTTAGAAATCAGAACTGAATCTTTTTCAGGGTGTATGTCCCATGTGTTTATTTCTTACACGAAATATCATACATTTGAACAGCAAACACATTCTTTCACATTGGCTGACATTCCACCTGAGAAAATCCACCACGGTTAGCTTGTTAACACAATTCAGGATATATGGTATAGTAGTAAAGAGATTCCCTATAGCCAAGTAAAAATAAGAGTAGGGGGCTCAAGGAATAGAGCTGTACTTAGATCAAATCTGAACTTCAAGTTCAAACATAGTTTAATGGTGAATCTAAAGTTGTAAATGCAAAGTAAATGCAATGTGAAGGAGGCTTTAAACCAAGCATGAAAGACCAGAAAGTCAAAGTTGAGATTTCCTACATCTGGTTTTGATATCTTTTCCTATGCTATTAAACAAATGATCTTTTGTTTTGTTTTGTTTTAAAAATTCATTATCATTGTCATTGCTGCCACAACCTAATACTGGTTTCAGAGTTTTTAGGATCACTTCTTTGGTAAGAGATTGGGCTATACAAATTTGTTAAGCAAAAGTTACAAGCAAATTCTTCACATCAGTGTATAGATAGTGATGTAACAATACGGTTATGTGTAAAAGTTGAAATTTATTTTGAAGAAGACTATGTGTTTCTTAAAGACTGTTTTCTATTCTCATAACTGTGACAAAACACTTGCCACCATCATTTTTGACATTAATAAAGGACATTTCACCCAGAAATAGCAGATAATATGCCAGGCTACAGGATTGAATTAGCAATATTATCAGCACCATATTTTAGTTCGGAGACCTTCTGAATGGGGAAGTCACTCGGAGTGTTTAAGCTCCAGTGACAGTGCCAAGGCACCGTGCAAAACGAAACCAGAGGAAATCCACAGGGTTATGAACGCAGGCTTTTTGCTCATTCACTTTTGCAAAGTCTTTATTCCCTGAGAGTAAACATCCCTAATTAATTCTATGTAAAAGAAAAAAAAAAGATAAATATTCCACTTACTGTATTCGCTGTCCTTTGTCCAAACGTTGAGGTGCGAGGGTTCTTCTGCTGTTCTTACCTAGCTCCAGGTTGCCCTCCGGATTAGGCATAAATGCGAGCGGCAAGCAGTGTGTTGACTTTGTAACTGTACAAGGAGCAGCGGCGCATCGCGCTGCTGCTGGAGAGCCGGTCAGGACAAAGTGTTAAACTTCAGCATGAGAGCACAGCATCTATTACCCCGGAGGCTCTACCATTTCACCTACACCTGGGCGGATCTATCAAGCTTCATCTCTATTAGAGCTATTTGACTCTGTGGTTTAAGAGGGAGGAGGAAAAAAAAAAAAAAAAAAAAAAGAGGCTCGCCGTTGTCACACTTGTTTCCTATTAAAGAGCCTTACGGTGGATTGAGTAATTGTGTACGAAGGTAGTCTGGCTGGCAGATGTGTGCGGCCCCAGCGGAGCACTAGATTCAAGGCAGATGGGTTGTACCAGGGCGCAAACAACATTGAGAGGGAGAGAGGCGTGATTAAAACAGCAGGCCTCTGTTTTATAGTATTGGAAGTGGGGTAGCATGAAAGCTCCTGGGGACCACGGGTCCCCAAATGGTGTTGCTCTATAGCACGGAAAACAATAAATTCAATAAAAAAGAAAGATGTTCAAGCTACAAAAGTTATAGAGATATTTATAATATTCACTTCATTAACGAAGGACTAAATGAAGCACCCTTCCCCCAGCCCTCTAACTGAATTTAATTAAAACTACTCAATCATGGGTCATAGTGGGTTATTGATAGTGTTAACGTGATGGATTTGAAACAGATCCTTCATTCTGCTGTATAAGCCAAGGTTATCTTTTTAATCTGAATTAAATTGCTTTAAGGAGATTTACACTGTCAGGCAGATTGACATTCTGCCATTGGGCATTTAGAAATATGTGGTTGAAGCCTATTGTTAAGAAAATGTCCTTTTGTAGGTATTGCTGCTTACCACATATTATCTCAGGCACCTTGGCCCATGGAAATTTTAAGGCTCTCTATGTCACACTCTTTCAGAATCAAAAATGTGTAAGTAATCATAATGACTATGGTTACTTTTCACAGATCAGAACTGTTTGATCTATTTTCCAGTGTTGTTGAGGGCTCCTTCCTTATGTTAAATAGTGTGCAACTACTATTGTAGTTAATAATGATGGCGATGATAACTGAAGAGTTGCTATATGCCAGAAACTATGCAAAGAGCTCTACATGCCTCATCTCTTTTGAATTCTATAAGGACACCTTGAGGTCAGTATTCCTGTTATTATCACCAATTTTTTTTCTTTACAAATGAGGGAAAGAGCTGGACAGGTTTCTCTACCGAAGGTCACACGTTTGTAATGATTTGGAAGCAGGATTCCATTGGCTCTCACTCTTCATTAGGTCGTACAATCTCTGTGCAGAATAATTCGTATCCTGCACAAAATAAAATGATTATCATTGATTTCTTTTACATGAAAATTGGAAATAGACTCTTATTGATCTGGGTAGTTAGAATTAAATTCTCTGTTTGTGCCCGGTTGGTGTAGCTCAGTGGATTGAGCACGGGCTGGGAACCAGGCGGTCCCGGTTCGATTCCCAGTCGGGGCACATGCCTGGGTTGCCGGCCAGGTCCCCAGTGAGGGCCATGTGAGAGGCAACCATACATTGCTCTTTCTCCCTCTCTTTCTCCCTCCCTTCTCCTCTCTCTAAAAATAAATAAATAAAATCTTAAAAAAATTTAAATCCTCTGTTTGTATGTACAAACAGGTAATAGAAATATTGTCTAGCCTAATGATAAAAGTTCCACTAAGGGTGCTAAGGATCAATGATGTTAAGGATTGTGTAAAAATATACATTTTGAAAAGAATTTATTGGCACACATTTTTTATAATTGAATCATTTGAGAAAGTGTTTTTTTAATATTCCTAGTTGGTTTGCAGCAAATCAGTATAAAGAAAAACTAGACTGAAAGTTAAAAATTCCAATAAATAAATAAATTCTTAATTTCCAACCATGTCTATGTTTCCCTGGGTCAGCCAAAATCTATTGTTTAAGTAATAATTTCTTATTCTCCCTTTTATATTTTACTAGTCCCCTGTTGAAACAAATGCTTTATTTCTTCAAACAGAAGCTTATTTCACTCAGCAGTATAATTATATTACTTAGTATATGCAAAAAAAAAATAAAAAAAAAAAAAAGAAAGTGAAAAGGCCCTCTCATTTTATTTCTGGAAACAAGATAAGAAGAGTAAACTTGAAAATAAGGTAAATTATATTTCTGTTAAAAGCTTATGTAAATAATAAGATTTATATTTAAGTAAACATTTTGCAAAAGATAAACAAAATAAACCTATGGTTAGAGTAATAGCATAGTCTTATGTTATATGCCAGAGTACACTGACATACATATTTATTTATAGTCCTCAGACTTTGGATATCTATAACAATCATGCTAAAAAGTTAGCAAAGTGTCCTGCCTATTATTCTATTCAAAACAAGAGAATAAGAATGAATATGCCTCAAAATTCAGTAATAAATTTAAGGAAAGTATGATGGAGACAATAAGGTGTGGTAAAATGGTTATAGGTTACCAAAAAGAGATAGATAGAAACAAAGAGTACAGATAATACTGGATGAAAAAAACAGGTCACGTTTTAAATGTAACCCCAGGGACCAATGCAACTTGGAGAAGGCTAGATGGTTCACAACTACTGCTTGTGTACAGCTGCAATATGAGCAGAGGGCCTTTTTACCAACGAATGTGTATTAGTGTGTGAATGATGTTTGAGGGTTTTATATACCAAAGACATCGCAGGCATAGTTTTAGATTCAAGTTATAGAAAATGCACTACTGGAAGAATACAGAATTACTGTTAAGAATATTTTTATGAAAACAATTAATCTTTTTTTTTTCTAAATTGGAGTTAAGTAAATTCGACTAAAGTTTACCTGTGACCATCTAAAATCTCTTCCATGAACTTCAGCCAACTTGTATAATTTTCAGATTTCAAAAACTTTCCTGGGAAAAAAACAAAACTTTTACATTTTCGTGGTTTTACATAAAATGCCATGAATACTTTTAATGTGACTTTTTTCTATCTTGGCTGAAAATGGGACATATTGGAAACATCCCGAGAAATGTCCTGAAGAGTTTCCAGTCTTAAGTTATAGACAAAAGTTTGGGTAAGATTCGGATAAACATACAGACTTTAATTTGATTTATTTCTAGATTTATTCACAGTCATCATATACGCTTATACTCAAGGTAGTGTATTACACCAAATGTTATCAAATTTTCATAATCTAATGAGTAAGTGCTTGCTGCTTTTTTTATTAAAAAAATAAAAATAAAAAATTTCCCACAACCAAACCATCTTCTTGCTGATTTCCACCCCCCTCCTTCCATTGTGTTTGTCACAAACCCATCACACACAATCTCCCTTCTAGTTTTACTGATGTTGACTATGGTCACCGTGGCTGTGGAATTATTATTAATAAGATTATATTAATAAATTCCAAATGTGATCTGTCATTTCTAATTCAATATCAAAATATTTTGTTAAAATTATGTATAACTATTTCTGTGTGATACATTTGCTCAAATATTTAAGATATGTCATTAAAATAAAAATTCATGGTATTTTTAATTATCTGGTTCAAGATTTGAGTCTTTTTTTAAAAGCTGTGTCTCCCTTGGGTCAAGAATTTTAAAGATCAAATGGCAAATAACTTGAGCTTCAAACTTCTTATTTCTGTGTTTATGGTAATAAAAAAAACCTCATGCTGATTCCTAGTTACAAGTTGACATTTCTGCAAAAACTGCTTCAACACTTAAATGCGAATAACACTTTATATGAATGTTCAAAACTGTTTCATGTTCTTCTCTTTTTCTATGCCATTGCTAACCTAAGAATATAAAACAAGTGGAGCTCTTCAAAGCACAGGATCCAGTTTCTTCTTCACATAAGATGTGTTTGTTTGTTTTTTTCTCAGTGCTGTTTGTTTAGGTGGGTGCGATTAGATGTAAGGTGAAAATGGAACAGAAGGTTTCAGGTTTTGCTGATTCACTAGCTCTCGAGATGGGAAAAGTGTTTTTTATTTGTTTGTTTGTTGTTGATTATTAGTTCTAAAGTACATTATGCATTTTAGAACTAAAATGTGTATGGCCCAAATCACTAGTATTCTATGAACTTTATGATATTATTTTAATGGTATCAATAACATATTATAGATATAAGCATGCAATTCAAAAAGAGAAAATATTTCTATGAGCAGATCTTTAAAAATTATACAGATATTTGCTGGCCCAGCTGGTGTAGCTCAGTGGATTGAGCGTGGGCTGGGAACCAAAGGGTCCCGGTTCGATTCCCAGTCAGGGCACATGCCAGGGTTGCAGGCCAGGTCTCCAGTGAGGGCCATGTGAGAGGCAACCATACATTGCTCTTTCTCCCTCCCTTCTCCTCTCTCTGAAAATAAATAAATAAAATCTTAAAAAATAATTATACAGAGATTTGTTATTTGGGTATGAGTAATTAAGAATCAAATGTTCATAGCTGCATTATTTACAAATAGCTGAGTGCTAGAAATATTCTAAGTGCCCATCAGTAAATAGATGGATCAAGAAATTGTGGTACATTTACACAATGGAATACTACACAGCAGAAAGAAAGAAGGAGCTCCTACCTTTCATGACAGCATGGATGGAACTGGAGAGCATTATGCTAAGTGAAATAAGTCAGGTAGTGAAAGACAAATACCATGGGATCTCACCTATAGGTGGAACCTAATAAACACAACAAACAAGTTAGCAAAATAGAACCAGAGACACAGACATAGGAACACACTGACACTGACCAGAGGGGAGGAGAGGAGAGGAGAATAATGGGGAAAGAAGGGGAAGAAGCAAGTCAAGAAACATGTTTAGAGGACCCATCGGCACCTACAAAGGGGTGGAGATTGACTATGGGAGGGGCTGTGAGTAGGGCAGGGTAGAGAAACAGGGAAAAGTGTAGGGTAACTGTAATTGAATAACAGTAAATAAAACATTATATCTTATATAGTATTTCCATAGATGTTCATTTTAATGTGCATTTTAAATATATTTTATTGATTATAAAAATATAAACAATTTATATTTTTAATATATATTTATTGCTATTACAGTTGTCCCATTTTTTTCTCCCCTTTATTTCCCTCTGCTCTGCACCCCCCTCCCGCCAGTATTTCCCTCCCTTAGTTCATGTCCATGGGTCGTACATATAGGTTCTTTGGCTTCTCCGTTTCCTATATTATTCTTAACTTCCCCCTGTCTATTTTGTACCTATCATTTATGCTTCTTATTCTCTGTACCTTTTCTCATATTTTCCACTCCTACCCTTCCCCACTGATAACCCTCCATGTGATCTCCATTTCTGTGAATCTGTTCCTGTTCTAGTTGTTTGTTTAGTTTGTTTTTGTGGGTTATTTTAGGTTCAGTTGTTGATAGTTGTGAATTTGTTGTCACTTTACTGTGCATATTTTTGATCATCTTCTTTTTCTTAGATAAGTCCCTTTAACATTTCATATAATAAGGGCTTGGTGATGATGGATTCCTTTAATTTGACCTTATCTGGGAAGCACTTTATCTGCCCTTCCATTCTAAATGATAGGTTTGCTGGATAGAGTAATCGTGGATGTAGGTAATGAAGGAGAACGTCCCCGATCTGGCAAAGGAAATAGGCTTCCAGGAAGTCCAGGAAGCCCAGAGAGTCCCAAAGAAGTTGGACTCAAGGAAGCACACACCAAAACACATCATAATTACATTACCCAAGATTAAGGATAAGGAAAGAATCTTAAAAGCTGGAAGAGGAAAGAGACAGTTAATGTGCATTTTCAACACTAGGTGTTTAATAATAAATTCAGCAAGCAAACTTTACAAATAATAGAAATTAAATATATAATTTATAAATAATATAAATTAAAAATAATAAATTAATCAACAAATATTTGTGGGTAACTCCTTTTGTGAGACTAAGCATAATTTGTAGAAATCTATGACACAAAATATGTCAAACACTACTCATCTTCTTCCTTATTTTATTTTAAATATTTTTCTTAAAATATCCTTCTGGCCAAAGTCATGAACATTTTCTTCAAATATTTTACTGTGGTAAAAAGTCTAGTAATCTAAGAGGAAGATAAAAGTTACTATTTTGAATATTTTCTTAATTTTTATTTCTCCTCTGAATTAGCTTAATACCTTAGCTAGTAGTCACTTAAAGGCTGGCATAATCCACCTGTCGAAGGACAAGTCGTATTGCGGAAGAGATCTTGGGAAATAGAAATAGTTCTGGGGAGTCGTAATAATGCAGGAGTCACCATAAAAGCTTCAAGTTGGCTGAGGTCATTAGTACATCCCCAGGAGGAGATCAAGCCAGGGAAAGTTGTTCTTTTTTTTTTTTTTTTTAACTTATTTTATTGTTGTTCAAGTATAGTTGTCTGTATTTACCTCCCACCCCTCTCCCCCATTCCCGCCATCCCCACCTCCCTCTCCTAATTCCACCCCCCTTTGGTTTTGTCCATGTGTCCTTTATAGTTGTTCCCAAAACACTGTTCTTAGAAAAAGATACATCTGGGTGAACACAAAATTAGGCAAAGGTTGGAAATGGGAGACAGAGAAGCAGAAGGAAATTTAAATGAAAGGAAAGAGGTTTAAAATAGTCCTTGCTGGTATGGCTCAGTGGATTGAGCACCGGCTTGTGAACCAAAAAGGGTTGCTGGTTTGATTCCCAGTCAGGGCATATGCCTGGGTTGCAGGCCAGGTCCCCAGTAGGGGGCATGCGACAGGCAACCACACATTGATGTTTCTCTCCCTCTGTTTCTCCCTCCTTTCCCCTCTCTCTAAAAATAAATAAATAAAATCTTTAAAAAATTGTAGTTATACCAACTTGACAGTGTTGTTTAGGCTAATACTCTAAAATATATAAGTTAATTACAGAATATTTATGAGTCAGTTAATCCAAATGCTGAAAATCCAGAATGAAAACATTGTTTTTACCATTCTTCAATATTTGTGAGGCAATTTTTAATTCAGCTGAACACACTATAGATGCTTCTTATGTCACTGCTGTAGACTTCAACAGAAGCAAAGCAAAACCTAGTGTTTGGCCCTAAAGCATTTTACAAACTACTTGGCATGAAAATATACACACAATAAATTAAATGTGATTTTACAATCAGAAAGGATGATACAAACAATGAACTTAGTAAGGGGACAGAGAAATGAGAGATCGGTGTGGTTTGCCTGAATTCAGAGGTAGGGAAGGCTATTGTGTGGTTCAGAAATGATGACAAAAACAGTCTCTGTCAAACAGAGGGGCTGAACTGAGGGATCATGAAGAAAGTTGGGGAGGGCCAAAATTGTGTAGAACAAAGAAACATTGTTGGGAGTTTTCCAGTAAGTGCCTGGCATGATAAATATGTTTTGAAAAGATTAATTGGAAGGGATTAGAAAAGGCAAGACAGTTTTTCAGTGTGCGGCATAACTCAGGCACTGACCTGTATTTCCCATCTGATCCTCACTTCTCTTTGCAGAGTTGTCCCGGCAGACGGACCTACCCCAGTCCTCCTTACAATCATTACCATTTCTTCCTCTCCGTTCTCACGTGTGCCAGTGGTTCGATGCCACATGTGGGGTTTGAAAAGTCTTTGACTGAAATCCCAACTCCATCACTTAATGGTAATTTAACTTCCCTAGGCCTCATTAAAAAAATGAGATTGCAACCCTTTTTGGGAAGTTTAAGTATGATGAGACCAATACACTGGAACTTTATACAATAGAAGGAATATAAATTTGTGGGCGGGTAATCACAGCTTCTGTTAATTCCATCTTCTAGCATCATGATGAGGTCTTAGTCATGCATCACACGTATTTTCTTCAAATGATTACATATCTTAATATTTCTCATAGGATGTATTAGTACACAGGGAATTTTCTGATTTTTTTTTTGGATGGCCAAATGGACTTGGTTAATGATAATAGTACTACTAGAAAAAAAAAACAACAACAAAGAAACATGGCTTCAAAAACATTCATAAAAATCTCAACAAAAACAAAAAAAATAAGAAAATTCAAAGCTAGAAGCAACACAATTTTCTATGTAATTAGAGAAGAATGAAGACATTGTGTGAAAATAAACCCTAGAAGTAACAGAAATAAGAATAAATTTTAAAAGACCAATATTTATTTCATGTTTCTTCTTTGCTAAAATCAAGAATTCCAGAAGTAACATTCCAAGTTCTGTATGGCACTATTTTTCAAGCCATCAGAGATCCAGCATTTTTCCTTCAGCTCTGCCATTCTTGGCTGGTAGATATCAATTTAAAGATCTCAGAGTGGCTGCTGAAATTCTGGTCATTGTTTTTGTGATGATCAGAGGATGTTGAAAGGGTAAAAAGGGGCCCATACCTGTTGTTTAGACACTTTTAAAGGGAAAATTCATAAGGGTCCACTCAGCAACAATTGCTTGTATGATATTGGCTTCACAGGTGCAAGAAAGTTTGATGTCATTTTAACGACCTGAAAGGTAAATCCAGAGTCTATTACTCAGAAATATTGGTGAATACTTGTAACAGGAAACTAAAAGTCTTTTTCTTATCAACTGAATTGAAGAATGGTATTTTGGAGAAGTAGAAATATTTGAGTTAGAGACAATTTTAAGTGGAATTTTGTAAAGTACTGATTTTAAAGATAAATGAATGAGTGAACAAATGAATAATGAATTAAAAATCAGATGTTGTATCTATGAAGTGGCTGAGAAAAAAGTGATGCTGATCTGGGTAGTGACTAAGTAATAAAGCAAACTAGGAACATTTAATTAGTAAAATCATGTCAATGAAATTTCAAACTCGAGTTAAACTTCCATCATTTTTTTAAATCCTCACCCAAGGATATGTTTTTATTAATTTGACAGAGAGAGGGAGAGAGAGAGAGAGAGAGAGAAAGAGAAGAGAGAGAGAAACATCAATGTGACAGAGAAACATTCATCTGTTGCCTCCCATATGGGCTCTGATTGGGGATCAACCCTGAAAACCTGGTATGTGCCTCACCAGGGAATTGAAATCACAAACTTTTGGTGTATGGGATGATGCTCCAACCAGCTAAACCACCCAGAAAGGGCAAGCCTTCATCATTTTAATAATACTGTAAATAAATTATATAACTAGACATTTTTAATAACTAGATGTTTTAATATATAGATACATATAGATGTATGTGGCTAGATACATATACTTGTATCTGCCCATAATTAACCCACATATTTATTAGATTAAATTTAAAAAATTTTAGGAGCCCATCACTAATCATCTATGCATCATTCCTTTGACTGCATTGATGAATTTTATCAAAACATAATTTCAAAATTTTATACTACATAATGTGGTATTTGCTTTTGATAAATATAATATTTACTAAGATATTTTATTCAGATGCTTGAATCAGGTATTTGCAACATTGGGGAAAGTCAAATATTTGTATTATATTTGCATATATTTTCTGCCATTTTGTGGGTTGTCTTTTCACTCTGAAGATTGTTTTCTTTGCTGCACAAAAGTTTTAAATGTTGATGTAATCTAATTTATGTATTCTCTTGTTGTCTGTGCTTTTAGTGTCATAACCAAGAAATCATTGCCATATCCAATATCCAAGATTTTCTTCTATGTTTTCCCCAAGGAGATTTATAGATTTAGCTCTTTCATCTAGGATTTAAACCCATTTGGGGTTAATTTCTGTATAAGGTTTTGGGTAATGGATTCATTTCTTTACACATGGATTCTCAATTTTCCCAACACCATTTCTTGAGAAGACTGAACTTCCCCCATAAAATGATCATGGCACCGTGTTGAAAATTAATTGATGATACACGTGAGGTTTTATTTCTGGGCTATCAGTCTTTATGTTTGTCTTTATGCTGGCATACATTGTTTTGATTTTTGTAGCTTTGTAATAAGACTGAAAGCAGGAAGTGTTAGATCATCAACTTTGTTTTTTGTTTTGCAGGATTGTTTTGGTTTTCTGAAACCCCTTAGATTCCATGTGAATCAGAATTGATTTTCCTATTTCTATGAAAAAGTCATTAGAATTTTAATTGAGATTGTATTAGATCTGTAAATAGCTTTGGGTATTGACATATCAACAAAATTAAGTCTTCCA